>VCJN01001846.1:0-253945 GCA_006384855.1 Tetraselmis striata
CCCGGGTTTTAGGGTTTTAAGCCCTAAAAACCCTAAACCCTAAAACCCCCGGCGCTTTCCTCTGTCATTTTGCCATGGCAGATCTACGCCGCTCACAAAACGCAGACACCGATTGTGATGAAGCTGGGCAACGTGAAGGATGGTACGCACAAAATGTGGCAGCCTGAGGAAGAGTGGGGCATCATCGACCGCCTGTTGGGCATTGTGGACGTCAAGGTGAGACACGCGCCGGCCTGCCTCTCACCCGCCGCAAAGGTCTGACATTGGCGAGGATGGGCAAGCTGGGTGGCTCTCCTGGTGGGCGCTTGCCACAGCCGCCTTGACCGCTTGGCCGGGCGCTGTTGCTGGGCATGTCAGGCCGCGAAGGCCAAGTTTGAGGATGACCGCGTGCGCATCCTGGAGGAGGTGAAGAAGATCGCGCGCAGCTTCAGCAGGGCGGACTCCATCATCCGCGGCGCGATCGTGGGGGCTGCGTGGGGGGCGAGGCTGCCGGAGGTGCAGGCCGCTGCGTGCGGAGAGCTCAAGGCGCTGCAGGTGCGTCAATGCAGCAAGACTTGCGGGCAAACCAGCCGAGGGCATTGCTTGCCGGGCGTGCGTGGGGCGGCATGGCTTTCTACTGTCACACGCTTGCGCCTCGTCTGCGGTGATGGCTCATGTACCACTGCCGCCCCTGGCAATCTGCGCTGGTACTCATCTACCATCTCTCATCCCACTGCGTCGCGCGTGTGCATGATAGGCGGTGTTCAAAAAGTATCCAAACCTGGAGAAGAAGGGCGTGACGCCGCTGGTATCTGCGGCTGCAAGCGGCCATCTGGTGGTGGTGAAGGAGTTGCTAAGGATGGGGGCGACTGTGAACAAGGTAAACAAGCGCCCACCCCCTTTCCCCGCGCAAGACTCGCTGTTGTTAATCAAACAGGTGTTTGTGTTTCTCAGCGACACGCATGATATTCATCCTATGGGGAAGAAGCCACGGTTTGGGGCCATTGGGGTTTCTAATACCTTAGCTTCAAGCCCGAACTGATGTGCATTTTTGTCGCAATGATACCCCCCCCCCCCCCCCCTTGGCTGGTGGCTATTTGACGACGGCAATGCCATGTGACGGCAGGTCGTGAGCGGGGTGACGCCACTGTGGGTGACGGCACAGGGCGGGCACGTCAAGGTGCTCATCGAGCTGCTGCGGCAGGGCGCCGATGTGGCGATGCGCGACCCGGAGGGGCGCAACGCAATAATGATTGCGTCCGAGGGCGGCCACCAGCACGTGGTGAAGGTGCTGCTCGGCCAAAACGCCGACACCCGCCTCATGGACTACCGCGGCCGCACGGCAGCCTTCATGGCAGCTGAGCACGGACACCTGGAGGTGCTGCAGGTACTGCCCGCCATCGTACAGAGTATCTACAGTACCCCCGCACGTCAACACACATTGAGCGATTGCAACGACGCAGCTGGCACATTGTTCATGACATACCGAAGTAATTTATTTGAACGTCGATTTATCAACATCTTTGTGGTGTGAGAATTCCAATGTTGTGGGGTAGTCAAGATTCCATGGTACTCAATTGATTGCTGCGGGATCCATCAGGCTTTCCACTGTTCCCGCTGCTGGGTGTTCCTAGGACCATGACGCGATCGCATGATGGGTCGACGTCACAATAACGCCCACGACAGTTGAGTATTTTGCCTCTTGATGGGTTGTGCAGGAGCTGCTGCGGGCGGGCTCCCCCATGAACACGCGCGACGTGGACGGGCGATCCATGATGCTGGCGGCCGCGGAGGAGGGGCACCTGCAGGTGGTGCAGCACCTCGTGCGCCATGCCAACAAGCAGCTCATCATGGCCGTGGACGCGATCGGGCGCAGTCCCGTGTTTGTGGCGGCGCAGGGCGGACATGTTGCCACGCTTGAGGTTGTTGCTGCGCCCGTGCTGCGTTCACCCCCCTCCCCCCCCCCACGCTCCCCAGGAACCTTGCCTGCCCTCTCTTGTACCAAGCGCCAGTCCTGAAAGGGGTTCCGATTTGGTCTTCAGCAACACTGACACATGCCGTAAAATCCTTACGTAGGAACCGGTATGGTGATGCTTCCGGCCCTGCCGTCCTGTCCTGAGCGCGCGCTGAATGGTTCCTGCGGCCGTTGTGATTTCCTCAGGAGCTCCTCATGGCCGGCGCCGACGGCGGACGGTGCGACCTGCAGATGAGGTTCCCGGTGTCGGCCGCAGCGGCGTTTGGGCACAGCGACGCCGTGAAGGTGCTGCTGGATCACATGCGGGACAAGAACGACTACCGCATGTTCCAGGACGACCGGAGCATGCAGCTGCTGGTGTCCAGTGTGATGGGCGGCAGCCCGGAGTGCTTCAAGCTCTGCATGGGAGCAGGTGAACCCTGGGCTTTGTGCTGGTCCAGCGCCTAAGCAGCACAATATGACCCAAGCCCTCCGCGTGCTGCTATGTGCGGTGCATCTGGTTCAGCGCATGGCATCAACAGGCTCCATGCGGGAGTGGGCGGATTCTGGAGGCCTCTGACGCCTTTAGCTGCCTCGGCGCCGCTGCGACAGGCGTGCGCCCCGACAAGCGCAAGGTGCTGGACGCAATGGTGGCGCTGGCTGTCACGCACGGGCACCTTGGTGTGCTGAAGATGATGCTGCCCTTTGCCAAAAACTGCATGGCCATTAAAGGTGCGCAGTTGCAAGCCTGTAGTATTACCCCCGGGAATGGGACGCCCGCGGCTGCTGCCTGCGCTACCTGGATCGTCACATCTTCCTAGGCGTCTCTCAAATTCCCTTTGCCAATCTTCACCATCAGATCAAGCCATTGGCGACCTCGGCGCAGAGACCATATGTGCGATGATCTCTGACATGCGGGGGGACGACCCCGGAGACAGCGACACGCTGACGTCGCTCGACCTCTCAGGTACCTGGCATGGCCATCACTGTGGAATCTGCGGCGGTACGCATGCGCGGCGCGGGGGCTGCAGTTGCGCCTGCCCAACTGACCCTGCGTCACGTCGTCTGCCCAGCCTGCAACTTGGAGTATAGCGGCATTGCCATCCTTTCGCAGATGCTCACCCCAGGCGATGGCGGGGCGCGCGTGCCGCTGGCCTACCTGCAGCTCGATCGTGCGCCCCCCCCCCTTTCTTAAACCACCACCACCACCCGATTTGAAAGTCAGAGCTTGTGTCTTCTGATATTGGAACCGACGTCAGGCTCACACTCGGGTGCAAGGGCTCAAACGGACTCATGAGTGGGGCGGGACGTTGGGGGGGAAATACGGAGAGAGAGGGTGGGTGTGGGGCGCGTGGCCGTCTTCCCTGGTGGCTGGAAGTCATTGCGCTGCCTAATGGCTGCCGTCCATCACACCCAGCAGGCGCAGGCCAGAGGCACTGTGCACAAAGCGCTGAGCCAGGCTGTGCCATGACTGCCCTTACTCATCCAACAATGCTGAGAACAGCTCGGGCCCTCGACAACACCGCCTCCGCCCTCTGCCCCGCGATCATCATCATCCTACCTTCCCATCTACGATCACTGTGGTGATGTATCGCTGTGCATGCTGCGGTCCCAGTGATGGTGTGGTTGCTTGTGACAGGCAACCGCATTGGCCCCAAAGGCACCAAGACGCTGGTGGATGCTCTATGCAGCAGCTACAAAAACCGAAGCCTCACCCACCTCAGCCTCTCACGTGCGAGGCTCGCCAGCTGCCCTGCTTCCGTGTGGCGCAGCCGCAGTTGTGCTGTGGCCTCACCTGCCTGCCTGCCTGCCTGCTGACACATCCCAGCGATGTGCCGCCCCAGGGAACGACATTGGCGAGAAGGGCGCGCAGAATGTGGCGAGGCTGCTGAGGGCATCTGCATCCAACATCCGGAGCCTAGACCTTTGGTGTGCGTAACTCCCTCAACAACCACTCCCTCCCCGTCTCCCATCGCTGTGTGGGCGCCGAACCCATGAGGGCGGCCGTGTCAAAACACGCCATGAAGCGCTTGCTGCGGTGGCGCAGGGAACGACCTGGGGACGGAGGGCACCATCCACATCTGCAGGGCCATTTCGCCTTTGCGGGAGGTGAGATGCCACACATTCGTGCCGCCGGCTCCTCCCCCTTCCCCCCCTTCTCACACTGCTGACACGCCATTGTATAACAGAGGCGTCAGTGGCTACTGTGCTTTGGTTTGCGCGCTGATTTGTCCACCGGCCCCCTGAACTTTCCGGCGTCTATCATCAGAGTGCAAGCAGCATGCTCACCACGCTCAATCTGGAGAACAACTGCATAGACGACGTCGGCGCACAAGCAATCGCGGACGCCCTGACAGTGCGCAAGCAGGGCGGCTGCTGTAGCCTGACCCACCTGGACCTGTCCAGCAACGAGATCACGGAGATTGGCGCTCACGTGCGCGCCCTCTGTCCTCGTTCCCTCGCCAACGTCCACCGAGGAGGCGCTGCGGCATGACGGCTGCTGAGTTTGCAGCCAACTGTTTCGCTCCAACACCCACATACGACAGCGGATCAGTGTTTGCACACCAAGACAGCAGGCAGCTTCACACCTCCGGAGAGCTTGGTGACCAGGGTGAGCCCTGCATGGCGTGATGGGTGGTCTCTGACTGGCGGACCCTCATGTGGCGCTGAGATGGCAGGCCTTGTCAACGGCGCTAGCCCCTCCGGACCACATAGGGCGCCCCAACAGCGTGATGAGGATCTTATTGATGCCCGGTGCGCGCTGCACGCCTGTCTGCACAAGGGGCTCTTCCCAGCATGCATGCCTCGCTTTCATGCCGCACTGCTCCATCCCATCCATATTGACCCGCTGTGTGCTGCAGATAACGCTGTTCAAGCCAGCGGAGCCATTGCTCTGTCGAGGGTACTCTATAAATGCGACATTCACACCTTGGATCTGGCAGGTATGTGTTGCCGGAGAAATGGGATTGGAAATGACGAGGGCGGATCACTGTTCCAGTTCCTTTTAGTGCACCTGGGGATGCTATGTTTCCGTGCTGAGGCGCGGGCTTGGCTGTGTCCCCTCCGCCCCTTGTATCATAAAGACAACGACATCAAGGTGACTGGGGCGGAGGCCATCGGGATGGCATTGGCCAAGGGAAACAACACCCTAACGGACCTCAGCCTGGCGGGCAACTCGATAAGCGGAGGCGCCATTGCCGTGCTTGCGCAGTGTCTTATGCCAATGAAGCGAGTGAAGCGGCTGAACCTTTCCCGTGAGCCTCACTTACCTATAGTCCCACGCACAACACTGCCATGCACATAGTGTGAGCTGGTCACGTGCCTGCACGGCTGGCTTATCACTGACAACTGGCTGCGCTTTTGCCTGAACTATGCACCCCGCCAGGCAACAAGCTGTCGTTTCCGGATGTCAGCACACTGGCCAAGACCGCTGGATCAGACCCAGCGTCGCGCCGCCTGAGCTGCCCTCGAAAGTACCTTGTCATAACCGGTAACGCCCTTTTACTCACTGCACTGCCCTATGCCAACAGCAACTCTACGGTCACGATGGTCACCGCACGAGGCTGCCGAGCTATACAGCCTGATTGCCGATCAATCCCATGCACAACATGTGTCGATCTCTGCTGCACCCAACAGGTCACAGTCATCTGCATCCGGACGAGGTGCTGTCCAGCTTCGCAATCGCGCCTCACGTGGTAGTCTTCACCCGAAAGCCAAGCGGGTAACACCTGCATCACATCGTCATCGTGTGCCGATGCTCTGAGTCAAACTGTAGCTATTAAGTATTAATGTCACATATTCGGCAGGGTATCAAAACACAATCAGATAGGAAAAAGCAACTGGCCAGCGTGCTGTAAGCTGCGAGTTGGAAGTGTCCCTGCTTTCCGTATTAGGAATGCTAAGGCAGAAAGTATTAGAGTGCATTATCAGATTATAGCATGTAATGTGATGTCACAGCAGCAATTGCCTAATAGTGCCGTCCAGTGTTGCATGTTATGTCTCCGCCGCCAGAAGACGGCGGTAGTAAACCACCGCCCACCCTCAAATGGGCATAAAGAATAAGTGTGAAAGGTAGCATACCATGGTGTGAATGGAATGTAAAGCATGGAAGCGGTAGGCAGTATTCATCACGCCGTGGCGCGAATGGGACGACAATCATAGCAAGGAACCACTCACGGCAAGTCAGCATTTCGTTTTGCAGGCACCCGCGATTCTTGTATAATGCTGGGCTGAATAATTAGATCTGATATTGCTGAATTGCTGCCGGATGTCGGTATCATGACTTATACATCTTCCTTGTCGCCACCGCCCGCTGAAGTCAGTTAAGTTGCTGTTTGGCCCGCCACTACTCGTCAACGAAATCTTTTATTGCCGGCAACATCGATGAGGGTCGGATCAACATGCGCAAGTTAATAATACGGGTGTCATCACGGATGAACAGCGACGAGGAGCTGGCGACCCGCATACCTGTATGGAACCAGTACATGTATATGGAGACGAGCTCTATTCATGGCACCCCTCATACCTAGCGGCACGGCAGCGATGGCGACGTTACTCCGGGATAGTTAGCGTCGTCGCGTGACATGTGGTGCGAAATTGTATTTACAAGAGCTATAGCTGATTGAAGAGCAAATAACCCAACATTAAGCACCGCCCAACGCGCACTACTGCGACTGCAAGTGAGAAGCAGCAGAGGAAGGCGACGAGAACGTCGTAGTCGCTATGTGCATTGTGAAGTAAAAACCACACAAATATTTGCAGTGCGGAGGAGCGGCACCGCAGCGGTGTTATGTCTGAGGTACCTGTGCGCTCCCAAGGTACAGCCCTTGTCCGCTCGGTTGAGCGGTTGTCTCGTATGCGAGAGTTACCGGGTTCGATTCCTGGCCGATGTATTTCGGCAGTATCGTCCCGGCGTGTCCTGGGTTTCCCGGTTGATGCATTAGCCCTTCGGGGTTCGAATGAGGCAATGGTCTGCGGGCTATGCCAGACCTACGACTGCAGTTGGCGCAAGAGGTCAAGTGCTGGGGCGGCTTCGGCCGATGTCCCGGGGCGAACTTTACTTTACTTTTACCTGTGCGCTCCCGTTGCAGTTATCGGGTGTGGATGTGGAATTCTGTGGCCGGCTCGCGGCACCGCGGTGATACTCCAGGGGTAGTTACTTATAAATTGCTGCAAGTCGAGGCATTAGCCGGCTTGTGACGCAGTACCGGTAGGGATACGCAGGTCTTCGACACTTCAAAGTGGCAAGCAACATGACGAACCACTAAATCTTTACCGTGCAAAGCAGTCTGTGACTCATCGCGGATGCAGTACGCGCGGCGATTTTTCGAATGCTAAGGATTCTGTGCGAGTAATTAGATCCTCAAGCAGACGGAGAGCCGCTGCAAAGGGGCATTAAGGTGCTAGCAATTCCGCGGAGTATCCGTAAAATGGGATACTCCAGGGATACTGGGGGCTGATACTACCCCTGGAGTAACACTTTGGCAACCTGGCCATAAACACGCTGCCGATGTCTCCTTCCGGGGAGTTTCAGTTTAGTTTCAGCCCGTGCCACTTCAATCGACGAACTACCTCTGGAGTATGTGATTTTAGGGAGATACCTCGGATTTGCTCGCACATAAACATCCGTACGGTACGGGGGTCGTAGAGACATCGTCCTATGGTAGTGCCAAAATTCTAGGCGGTTGCGGTAATCGGCCACCGGCGGTAGTCCTGGAGTTCGTGGCAGTCATGGGACTGAGACTACCCTCGGAGTAAGAGTTGGGCAACCACCCCCGCCTTCAGCACGCTGCCGATGTGTTACTCCAGGGGTGGTTAGACCAGCCTTGTCAGTTAGCGGTGAACTACCCCCGGAGTATGTGATTTTGAGGATACTCCGCGGATTTACTCTCACTGAAACATGCTGGCGTCGGATCGACATCGAACCCTGGTACTGCGAAAACGCTCTTAGATGCGCTCAGCATTCGTGTAGTTCCCCGCTCCGTGACCTGGGGCTGAGACTAACTACCCTCGGAGTAAACTTGCACAATGACCCCCGCCGTAAGCCCGTTGCCGATGTGGTACTCCAGGGGTAGCTTTAGCCCCTTTCGCTTTGAGCGCCGTGTCATACCGTACCGTACCGCACCGAGCCGTAGCGACAATCAGTTGTCTGTGAGCACGCTGCAAGGACGTTGTTCCCAGTTGGCTGGAAGCCCTCGAGGGTGCAAAACAAATTACTCCAGGGGTAGCCAATTGTTGAGGCACACACCACTGATGCCCGATTTCTTGTTACTGCGAGGATCGGCGGGTGGGTAGCTTTTGTGGGAAATGCGGGAGACTGTAGTAATCCCTACAGGCAGGTAGCTCCGAGATGCAGGTAGAAACAGGAAAATGACTCAGCAATTAATTCCGTTGATTAAGCTCTCCGAGTCGGGGTGTGATTAATCCACGAGGAGGAGGAGGCACCGAGGCGGAAACTCGCGTAGCTCGAGGTTTACACTTTGACGTGAACTTTGCTCGCTATACCTTTCCGGCACAGTAGTTCGCCGTGAGCCCCCCTGCCCCCCTTTCTGGCACATACACCCCTCCCCCCTGCCCCGCCTTTCCTCACACCCCTCACTCCAGCCAGCTGCTGGGGCTGGCCACAATATGGTGTCGCTCTCTCAGGCTGCCTTAGGCAACAGCAAGTAATCGCGTAGTGATTACGTGGGTTCTGTGACCCCCCTCGGCACACTCGGGGATCGGGCGAACCAGCAGCACTCGATCAACTCCGCGGACAGGTATCGGCGGACTCGACTGCGCCTGATGGCGGCGGCGGTCAGCTGTGCGGTAGCTCAGTTACTGCTGCCGGCACCTCCTGTCGGGCTGCTGTCGCTGCCTTAGCCACTGCTGGAGCGCGTGGCGCAGAGCGGGGGCCTCGCGCTATTGAAGCTGGCGTGTTCCCAGCTACGGGACGTCGTGGGCGCACTTGAGGCAGCGGCAGGTGGTCGGCGCTCTCGGCTGAACGTTCGGCACGTGGCCGCCAGGCAGGTGACGCTGGTCTGGGCGGTGCGCGAGCTGCGCTGCCCGCTCACGGCGGACACTGCCGCCGCCGTAGCGTCCAGCGGCTGCGTGGCGGCGCTGCAGTGGGCCCGTGACCAGGTTGGTAGCGTGCAGACGTGCTGCGCTGTCTTGCGCTTCACCAGTGCCATGCAGCGGCAGTCCAGTGTCAGGACATACACTACATACGATTGGAGAGGATTAGTGGCATATTTGCACAACACGTAGCGGGCGCCACAACAACAATGTCAAGAAACTTCTCTACAGATCATGGGTAGCCATGTTTTAGCTCAGGCGCTCATGAGTGCCCAGGCTTGTGCGTACCCACTGAGCTTGATGCCTGGCTCGCTGCAACAGGGTTGCCCATGGTCTCGTTCCACCTGCCGCGCCGCTGCCGCATCCGGCCACCTGCACCTGCTGCGCTGGGCGCGCGCCCAGGGATGCCCTTGGGACTGGCGCGTCTACCTCGCCGCCGCCAGTGGTGGCCACCTGCCCGTCATGGAGTGGGCCTGGTGCCAGGGGTGCGCCTCCCTGCCCATGCGCGCGCTCTCCACCTCAGTACCCACCAGTACCCGCCCACCCCAGCAACGCCTCCCCTTCCTCATGGCAGCACAATCTCATGCACGACACAGTCCCCTGACCCCCCCTCCCTGGACCCCTGTTCAATCCCTCACATGCTGGCCGCGCATCCACGTACAGGGAGCCAGCAGACTGGTGTGGCATAGCTCTGTGGCAGGCGCCGCAGCTCGAGCAGGCCATCGCCACGCGCTGCGGTGGATTGAGACCGAGCGCTTGCCGCTGGAGCTGGGGGCGTGCGCAGAGGCTGCCACACTTGCGCAGCATGCAGGTGTGCTACAGTGGATAAAGGCGCAGCGCAACATGCCAGCACTTTGCTAGCTGCCCAGTCGCTGATTGGGGGAGTTTAGGGGGGGGCACTGGCTTGGAGGCGAGTGGCGACGGTGACAAACCTGCTAGCATGTGTCACCACCGCAGCCTGATGCCCCACCCTTCCCTCTCGCCCCTGCCTAATGCTGTCAATCAGCATCAGTCCATACACAGCTGATGCTCGGCTGTGGGGGAGGATGTGTGGCTGCGGTGGCGTCTTCGGCAGGACCCGTAGCCGGATCGTGTACAATATGTAATTACCACTTGTCGAATAGCTGTCACAGCGTCTCAACTGCGGCCGCAACGTCCGCCAACTATGGGGGTGTTCCTTTGGCAGCGCCGCCCTGCGCTTGCTGTGCCGTCTCTCCCAGCGCCGGATCTGCGGCCCCATCACCCCCCAACGAGGATACCCTCGCCCCCGCCTTTGGCCTCCTCTTTGCGTGCTGCCTCCCTGGCCTCGCCCTCGCTGACAGGGGCCGCCGGAGCTGCCTCCGCCGCACCGGCAATGGCGCAACAAGAATGGGAAGAAGGACGGCACTAACACCGCCGCAGACACGGCCAAGAGCGACAATGACATCGAAAGCCTGGGCGATGTCATCGACGCAATTAAGCTGATGGCGGCCCGGCCAGCAGCAGGAGAACGACCTGCAGGACTTCGAGTCCTGCGTCTCTGTTGTCTCAGCGCTCCATCCCGCCATCCACATTGCACAGCGTGGGGATCTGTCTGCTTGTGACAGGCAACCGCATTGGCCCCAAAGGCACCAAGACGCTGGTGGATGCTCTATGCAGCAGCTACAAAAACCGAAGCCTCACCCACCTCAGCCTCTCACGTGCGAGGCTCGCCAGCTGCCCTGCTTCCGTGTGGCGCAGCCGCAGTTGTGCTGTGGCCTCACCTGCCTGCCTGCCTGCGTGCCTGCTGACACATCCCAGCGATGTGCCGCCCCAGGGAACGACATTGGCGAGAAGGGCGCGCAGAATGTGGCGAGGCTGCTGAGGGCATCTGCATCCAACATCCGGAGCCTAGACCTTTGGTGTGCGTAACCGCCTCATCAACCACTCCCTCCCCGTCCCCCATCGCTGTGTGGGCGCCGAACCCATGAGGGCGGCCGTGTCAAAACACGCCATGAAGCGCTTGCTGCGGTGGCGCAGGGAACGACCTGGGGACGGAGGGCACCATCCACATCTGCAGGGCCATTTCGCCTTCGCGGGAGGTAAGATGCCACACGTTCGTGTTGTTGGCTCCTCCCCCTCCCCCCCCTTCTCAAACTGCTGACATGTCATTGTAAACCAGAGGCGTCAGTGGCTACTGTGCTTTGGTTTGCGCGCTGATTTGTCCACCGGCCCCCTGAACTTTCCGGCGTCTATCATCAGAGCGCAAGCAGCATGTTCACCACGCTCAACCTGGAGAACAACTGCATAGACGACGTCGGCGCACAGGCAATCGCGGACGCCCTGACAGTGCGCAAGCAGGGCGGCTGCTGTAGCCTGACCCACCTGGACCTGTCCAGCAACGAGATCACGGAGATTGGCGCTCACGTGCGCGCCCTCTGTCCTCGTTCCCTCGCCAACGTCCACCGAGGAGGCGCTGCGGCATGACGGCTGCTGAGTTTGCAGCCAACTGTTTCGCTCCAACACCCATATACGACAGCGGATCAGTGTTTGCACACCAAGACAGCAGGCAGCTTCACACCTCCGGAGAGCTTGGTGACCAGGGTGAGCCCTGCATGGCGTGAGGGGTGGTCTCTGACTGGCGGACCCTCATGTGGCGCTGAGATGGCAGGCCTTGTCAACGGCGCTAGCCCCTCCGGACCACATAGGGCGCCCCAACAGCGTGATGAGGATCTTATTGATGCCCGGTGCGCGCTGCACGCCTGTCTGCTCAAGGGGCTCTTCCCAGCCTGCATGCCGCGCTTTCATGCCGCACTGCTCCATCCCATCCATATTGACCCGCTGTGTGCTGCAGATAACGCTGTTCAAGCCAGCGGAGCCATTGCTCTGTCGAGGGTACTCTATAAATGCGACATTCACACCTTGGATCTGGCAGGTATGTGTTGCCGGAGAAATGGGATTGGAAATGACGAGGGCGGATCACTGTTCCAGTTCCTTTTAGTGAACCTGGGGATGCTATGTTTCCGTGCTGAGGCGCGGGCTTGGCTGTGTCCCCTCCGCCCCTTGTATCATAAAGACAACGACATCAAGGTGACTGGGGCGGAGGCCATCGGGATGGCATTGGCCAAGGGAAACAACACCCTAACGGACCTCAGCCTGGCGGGCAACTCGATAAGCGGAGGCGCCATTGCCGTGCTTGCGCAGTGTCTTATGCCAATGAAGCGAGTGAAGCGGCTGAACCTTTCCCGTGAGCCTCACTTACCTATAGTCCCACGCACAACACTGCCATGCACATCGTGTGAGCTGGTCACGTGCCTGCACGGCTGGCTTATCACTGACAACTGGCTGCGCTTTTGCCTGAACTATGCACCCCGCCAGGCAACAAGCTGACGTTTCCGGATGTCAGCACACTGGCCAAGACCGCTGGATCAGACCCAGCGTCGCGCCGCCTGAGCTGCCCTCGAAAGTACCTTGTCATAACCGGTAACGCCCTTTTACTCACTGCAATGCCCAATCCCAACAGCAACTCTACGGTCATGAGGGTCACCGCACGAGGCTGTCGAGCTATACAGCCTGATTGCCGATCAATCCCATGCACAACATGTGTCGATCTCTGCTGCACCCAACAGGTCACAGTCATCTGCATCCGGACGAGGTGCTGTCCAGCTTCGCAATCGCGCCTCACGTGGTAGTCTTCACCCGAAAGCCAAGCGGGTAACACCCGCGTCACATCGTCATCGTGTGCCGATGCTCTGAGTCAAACTGTAGCTATTAAGTATTAATGTCACATATTCGGCAGGGTATCAAAACACAATCAGATAGGAAAAAGCAACTGGCCAGCGTGCTGTAAGCTGCGAGTTGGAAGTGTCCCTGCTCTCCGTATTCGGAATGCTAAGGCAGAAAGTATTAGAGTGCATTATCAGATTATAGCATGTAATGTGATATCACAGCAGCAATTGCCTAATAGTGCCGTCCAGTGTTGCATGTTATGTCTCCGCCGCCAGAAGATGGCGGTAGTAGACCACCGCCCACCCTCAAATGGGCATAAAGAATAAGTGTGAAAGGTAGCATACCATGGTGTGAATGGAATGTAAGCACGGAAGCGGTATGCAGTGTTCATCACGCCGTGGCGCGAATGGGACGACAATCATAACAAGGAACCACTCACGGCAAGTCGGCATTTCGTTTTGCAGGCACCCGCGATTCTTGTATAATGATGGGCTGAATAATTAGATATGATATTGCTGAATTGCTGCCATAATAATATGGGTGTCATCACGGATGAACATCGACGAGGAGCCGGCGACCCGCATACCTGTATGGAACCAGTAGATGTATATGGAGACGAGCTCTATTCCGCGGAGTATCCGTAAAATGGGATACTCCACGGGATACTGGGGGCTGATACTACCCCTGGAGTAACACTTTGGCAACCTGGCCATAAACACGCTGCCGATGTCTCCTTCCGGGGAGTTTCAGTTTAGTTTCAGCCCGTGCCACTTCGATCGACGAACTACCTCTGGAGTGTGCGATTTTAGGGATATTCCTCGGATTTGCTCGCACATAAACATCCGTACAGTACGGAGGTCGTAGAAACATCGTCCTACGGTAGTGCCAAAATTCTAGCGCGGATGCGTTCATCGGCCACCGGCGGTAGTCCTGGAGTTCGTGGCAAAGTCATGGGACTGAGACTACCCCCGGAGTAACAGTTGGGCAACCACCCCCGCCATAAGCACGCTGCCGCTGTGTTACTCCGAGGATCGTGAAACCACGTTGTCAATTCGAGCGAGAAACTACCCCTGGAGTATCTGATTTTCGGATATTCCGCTGATTTAACCTAACATCACACTACAATACGGGGCTGTAGCGACATCGTACTACGGTAGTGCGAAAATGCGCGCGGATGCGTTCATCCACCGGCGGTATTCGTGTGGTTGTTCGCTCGGTGACATGGGGCTGAGACTACCCTCGGAGTAACAGTTGGGCAACCACACCCGCCTTGAGCACGCCGCCGATGTGTTACTCCAGGGGTAGTTAGACCAACCTTCTCAGTGGTGAACTACCCCTGGAGTATGTGATTTTAAGGATACTCCGCGGATTTGCTCGCACTGAAACATCTGCAAAATACTGGCGTCCTATCGACATCGAACCCTGGTAGTGCGAAAATGCTCTGGGATGCGCTCAGCATTCGTGTAGTTCTTCGCTCGGCGACCAGGGGCTGAAACTACCCTCGGAGTAAAACTTGCACAGCGACCCCCGCCGTAAACACGTTACCGATGTGGTACTCCAGGGGTAGCTTTAGCCCCCTGTCACTGTGCCATACCGTACCGTACCCAGCCGTAGCGACAATTAGTTGTTTTGAGCACGCTGCAAGCACGTTGTTCCCACATGGCTGGAAGCACGCGAGGGTGCAAAACAAATTACTCCAGGGGTAGCCAACAGTTGAGGCTATGGCCACTGATGCCCGATTTCTTGTTAATAATGAGACAATGGGCCGGTGGGCAGTTTTTGTCCGAAATGTCGGACTGTAGTAATCCTTGAGGGCAGGTAGCTCCGAGATGCAGGTATAAACAGGAAAATGACTCAGCAATCAATTCCGTTGATTATGGTGCTCTCTGAGCCGGGGTGTTATTAATCCTCGAGGAGGAGGAGGAGGCGCCGAGGCGGAAACTCGCGTAGCTCGAGGTTTACACTTGGCCGTGAACCTTGCTCGCTACACCCTTCCGGCACAGTAGTTCGCCGTGAACCCCCCTGCCCCCTTTTCTGGCACATACTCCCCCCCCCCCTGCCCCGCCTGTCCTCACACCCCTCCCTCCAGCCAGCTGCTGGGGCTGGCGACAATATGGTGTCGTTCTTTCAGGCTGCCTCAGGCAACAGCAAGTAATCGCGTAGTGATAACGTGGGTTCTGTGACCCCCTCGGCACACTCGGGGATCGGGCGGACCAGCAGCACTCGATAAACCCCGCGGACAGGTAGCGGCGGACTCGACTGCGCCTGATGGCGGCAGCGGTTAGCTGTGCGGTAGCTCAGTTACTGCTGCCGGCACCTCCTGTCGGGCTGCTGTCGCTGCCCTAGCCACTGCTGGAGCGCGTGGTGCAGAGCGGGGGCCCCGCGCTATTGAAGCTGGCGTGTTCCCAGCTACGGGACGTCGTGGGCGCACTTGAGGCAGCGGCAGGTGGTCGGCGCTCTCGGCTGGACGTTCGGCACGTGGCCGCCAGGCAGGTGACGCTGGTCTGGGCGGTGCGCGAGCTGCGCTGCCCGCTCACGGCGGACACTGCCGCCGCCGTAGCGTCCAGCGGCTGCGTGGCGGCGCTGCAGTGGGCCCGAGACCAGGTTGGTAGCGTGCATACGGAAACAGGGGTTTGCAACGTGCTGCGCTGTCTTGCGCTTCACCAGTGCCATGCAGCGGCAGTCCAGTGTCAGGACATACACTACATGCGATTGGAGAGGATTAGTGGCATATTTGCACAACACGTAGCGGGCGCCACAACAACAATGTCAAGAAACTTCTCTACAGATCATGGGTAGCCATGTTTTAGCTCAGGCGCTCATGAGTGCCCAGGCTTGTGCGTACCCACTGAGCTTGATGCCTGGCTCGCTGCAACAGGGTTGCCCATGGTCTAGTTCCACCTGCCGCGCCGCTGCCGCATCCGGCCACCTGCACCTGCTGCGCTGGGCGCGCGGCCAGGGATGCCCTTGGGACTGGCGCGTCTACCTCGCCGCCGCCAGTGGTGGCCACCTGCCCGTCATGGAGTGGGCCTGGTGCCAGGGGTGCGCCTCCCTGCCCATGCGCGCGCTCTCCACCTCAGTACCCACCAGTACCCGCCCACCCCGGCAACGCCTCCCCTCCCTCATGGCAGCACAATCTCATGCACGACACAGTCCCCTGACCCCCCCTCCCTGGACCCCTGTTCAATCCCTCACATGCTGGCCGCGCATCCACGTACGGGGAGCCAGCAGACTGGTGTGGCATAGCTCTGTGGCAGGCGCCGCAGCTCGAGCAGGCCATCTACACGCGCTGCGGTGGATTGAGACCAAGCGCTTGCCGCTGGAGCTGGGGGCCTGCGCAGAGGCTGCCACACTTGCGCAGCATGCAGGTGTGCTACAGTGGATAAAGGCGCAGCGCAACTTGCCAGCACTTTGCTAGCTGCCCTGTCGCTGATTGGGGGAGTTTAGGGGGGGGGGCACTGGCTTGGAGGCGAGTGGCGACGGTGACAAACCTGCTAGCATGTGTCACCACCGCAGCCTGACACCCCACCCTTCCCTCTTGCCCCCGCCTACTACTGTCAATCAGCATCAGTCAGTACAGCGTTGATGCTCGGCTGTGCGAGATGTGTGGCTACGGTGGCGTCTTCGGCAGGACCCGTAGCTGGGTCGTGTACAATATGTAATTACCACTTGTTGAATAGCTGTCACAGCGTCTCAACTGCGGCCGCATCGTCCGCCAACTATGGGGGTGTTCCATTGGGAGCGCCGCCCTGCGCTTGCTGTGCCGTCTCTCCCAGCGCCGGATCTGCGGCCCCATCACCCCCCAACGAGGATACCCTCGCCCCCGCCTTTGGCCTCCTCGTTGCGTGCTGCCTCCCTGGCCTCGCCCTCGCTGACAGGGGCCGCCGGAGCTGGCTCCGCCGCACCGGCAATGGCGCCAAGCGGGACCGACGGACCCTTGGACACGCTGGCCCGCCGCTCCTGATCAAGATCTAGCACCTCATATGCCCCTGAGACCTCGAAACGCGCCATGGACTGCCCCTTCACGAGGCTAGCAACATCAGTGGAGGCCTGCGGCACGGGGGAGAGTAGGGAAGGCGGCGCGTCAGCCTGTGTGGCATCATTCACTCGGATTCCCAGGCCGCACCTAGAGTGGTGACAGCGTGCCTCTCCACGCTAATGCCAGATGGGGGCCTGGCACACACCATATGTATAAAGGCGCTCAGCTTGTTGCCATGACCCTTTCGCGCCCGGAAGCCATGCTGGATCATGTTGGCAGCAAAAGTCTGCGCCTGTTGGGGTGGGATGGGCAGCAGTGTGGCTCAAAGTAGTTCCACAGCACCCGCCTTGTCCAGCCAGTGTCATGAACATGGCCGCAGGATTGGCAGTGATTCGGGGCAACGCACCTGGAAGCGGATAGCGTTGAAGAGCTGGAGTCGCTCCACACTGGAGCGCACATCGATTTTGCCTTGTGAGCGGTCCTCTGGGAAGTTGCCCAGCATCAGGCAGTCTTGCCCGTAAAACACCTGCATAGCAGCGGAAGGGAAGGTCGCATCCGAGGGGGGAGGGGCTGCAGGTAGCGGACTGGCGTAGGGCTTTCGCACGGAGGCTCTGCGCTCGGCAAGACGCAGAACCACACCTTGATGGCGTTTGCCATGCTGGTGAGGTTGCGCTCCAGGGCACTGTCATAGCCCTTCATCAGCTTCTCCGGAGAGCACTGTGTGTGTAACGGGCGCGGCGTCAGATTCTGTGCCACGGGACAAAGGGAGCCGCGGGGGGGGGGGGGGGGGGGGGGGTGTCAGAGTTTGCGCATCGCTTGTGGGCTGACCTGCGCCTGTAGATCCTCCAGCTTGGCTTCCGCCATAACCTTGAGAATGCGGCAGTAGAGGCCGCAGCGTGTAGGCCCGTCCTTTTCCCTCTGCAGTGACCCCAGCAGCAGCGGATGGAGAGAGGGGTTAGCGGGCGGGGAGGGGGTTCGGCACATGCTGCCCTCCGCAGTGGTGTTCAGTTGGCCTTTACATGCAGAGGACCCGGAGGAGAGGAGGTGCAAAGTGGCCTGCCTTAACGGTTCCAATGAGGGAGTTGAGCATGAGAACGTTGGCGCTGCTGTTTTCCGCGAGCTTCTGGATATCATCCCCGAAAAGCCGCCATTGCCGCGTGACCATCATCCCGATGATCTGCCACAAAGCACACAGTCAACGCAGGAGCTGTGAGAAACCCTATGCCCCCCCGCCCCCTTTCAGCTCCAGGCCAGACGGACTGCCACAAAGTACCTTTTGGAGGCTGATGGTTTCGCCGTCCTCTGTAGAGTGCCGCAGCGGCGGCGTCATGAAGAGCCGCACGTACCTGCCACAAGTTGGTGACAATCAGCGACGTGGACCAGCGGCTGCTCAAATATAATGTGATATTCCGGTAGGGCACCCCAAATAGGCTAGACAGCATCAGGAATTGCTCGAGTAGTGCATGGAGTACAAGGTGACATTTGACGGGCAGTAGTAACCACACATCGTCGCACCTTCGATTAGGTATGAGGGCCGGGAATACATAATGCAGAATACTGTACGGAAGGCGTTCGGATGTGTGTGGGTAAAGTGTTATATATCTGCGGGAAAAATCGATGTGCATGTTTTCGAACATTTTCAGTATCTATCTCGGGACCAAATTCGCTGCGCCACTTGATGAATCAAGCTCATTCCTGACCGGTGGCCGGCCGTATAGCTCTGGGGAGGGCAGGGGCAGCGTCTGCGGGCAGCGCAGGCAACGAAACGTATCGCAGCTCCGAGGGGTCCCAGGGGATAGACATGGCCAAGCCTCACCGGCGGACAATGGGCACACTCATCACCGCCTCACGGAAGGCGCTCATCCCGATGGTGGTGATGTCAGACAGCTGTTGCACCGCTGCGCCCTTTGAGATCTCCGTCTGCAGGTCCAGCGCACCTTCTCAGCTGGGTGGTCAAAGAGAGATCTACTCGGCGTATACCGCACCTTACGATATGGGCGCGGGGAGGCGGGCAGCACCTGCAGCTGGACAGCTGCCGCCTTCTTCCACATGGCCCTTGCATCCTCCTGCGAGCAGCCCAGCAATGGATGAACAATCGGCATGAAAGGTCTGTCACGACACCTCAATACCCCCGCAATGTTTCCCTTCATCTACTCTGGCATATCTCCTCAGCATGCCGGTCCAGGCAGAGGCCTGAAGGTCAATGGCACCACTGCGCTCGCATGGCGTAGTCCTGCGCTGACTGCACTCGGTCCCTGGCAAACAGGATGAGAGTGACAGGATCCACCTCATCGTATTCTTCGCCCATCTCCGACTGCATTTGCTTGACGACATCACACAGCTCCTTGTACTCCTGCATCCCGTTGCTGTTGTAGTCGTACTTCTTGAAGAGTGTGGCTGCGGCCTCCACCAG
This sequence comes from Tetraselmis striata, assembly GCA_006384855.1. Taxonomy (NCBI): domain Eukaryota; kingdom Viridiplantae; phylum Chlorophyta; class Chlorodendrophyceae; order Chlorodendrales; family Chlorodendraceae; genus Tetraselmis; species Tetraselmis striata. The sequence goes on from VCJN01001846.1 coordinate 19,066, forward strand.
CACCTGCTCGCAGCGATGGAACTCCGTACACAGCATCTGCCGGCACACCAAAGGGGGAAAATAAAGCGAGAGAGGTCTCCACGCCAGCCCGAGCACACCCAGGAAGCGCCCGCCCGAGATCGATGCATGGCTAGCATGTCTTCTCTCGTTGGAGCGGGTATGCAACGGGCTGTCCAGCATGACTCGTAACTGCACTGCCGGTTGTCCACGCTCCGCTCGCCTGTTATCCCTCCTGGCAGTTGTGATGACAACCGGCACGGCTGTATGGCCGCCAAGACAAAAGCGTGCGGGGTCCAGGAATGCGCCTACCTGTTGGAATACAATGGTAGGAACCTTCAGCAACGGTCCCCTGATGCGCAGCTCCTCCTCAAGCTGTGCCTCCATGTTGCCCGCCTGCCGGGTAGGGAGGTGCCCCTCACGTCAGCAGCACCTCATCACCGCTCTGTGCCCTCATGCACTCATGCAGAGTGGACAGGCAGCATACGTCGGACGAGCTGAAGAATCGCTCCTTCTCTGAGTCGTCGACATCTTGGCCTCGCGCCTGAAGAAGCTCCTTAAAGCTATCTACCGTATGTTTGGACCGCTGCAGCAGAAGCGTGTCCGCCACTGCAATGGCCTGTACCGAGGGTCACCACTGCGTCAGCAACCCCTCGCCCATGTCAACCGGTCAGTCGCCGTGATCTTGGCAGATCGCGTTGCACTGGCTAGCGGATGGACGAGTTTACAGCGTGCCACGTGAACCCGCCTTGTCATCTCACAATAATCACCGCCCCAAACCAATCCCCAGATTGATGCCGCCGCCACATGATACCAGGAATTTAGTTCAAGTGCGAGCGAAGAGGAGACGAAGAAGGGGGACGGGCGGCATGCCTTTCGAGTGCACAGCCAGGGCGACGCGCCGCGCTTTTCCACATAGTCTGACGGAAACTCCAGGCAGCGCACGCTCGCATGGGTGGCCAGCATGGCACGCGAGTGCAGAAACACCTCCAGCGTGCTGGTGTCCCACTCCTCTGTCAGGAAAGCGTCAAACACCTGTTCAACCACGGAAAGAGCTGCTCATCAGCAAGCCTGTCGCGCCAGCGCCCCCTCCCCCCCCCCCCCCCCCCCCTCTCTCTCTCTACCATTGCCTACCAACCAGGATAACGTTTGATTGGGGCTACCAGGAGCGGTACACCGGAAATGAAAAGAACGCATCCCAGTGACAGCGATCGTATATGGTGTTTTGATCAGGCCCAGCGGAGTTCCAGTCAGTGCGTCGTCTTTGCCAGTCAGTGAACACAGTCAAAAAGAAAGGCTGCCCACACGCACAGCACTAAACACAAGTTGCAAGGCAGGTGGTGTCCCCCCGTGCGGCTGTGGCGGCAGTTGCTGCTGCTGGATGGGCCGCACCTGGAAGCGGGTGTCCTTCTTCATGTACGTGTTAAGCGTCACCAGAATCTGGCTCACGTACTCCAGCACAAGCATACGGGTGCCGTACGTCCCCTGCAGATGCTGGAACATGTAGTCGATGAGGTTGAGGAGCTCTTGTCCGTCTCGCGACCGCACCATGTCCTGCACATGCTTGCCCTGCGCAGAGCATGGGGCACCACCCGGGCATGATCACACCCTGGCTTCGCCGGGAGCTTTGCAGGCTCCTGCTGCCTGTACTTGCCCAAACTGCACGAGCAACTTGAATTATTCCCACCAGGGTGGGGCAACAAAGCCAATGTCGTAGTAATGCACACCTGCTCCCGGCCTGTTGCTGTGTTGGGCGGGTAGAGCACCCCGGGCAGTGGTGCATGCAATGCACTGATCACCAAGCCCAAAACTTTACCTTGTAGACCTTGTCAATGAAGTTGAGTAGCCACTCGGGCGTGCGCGGCTTGACATTGCGGTACTTGTCCAGCGCTTCCAGCAGATTGGCGTTTTTGTAGGCGCCGCGCACCTCTCCGGTTGGCACTGGCGTTTGCGGCTGCACAGGTACGCCGCCGGTGACATGTAAGAAAGCAGCGCCCATTGTGGAACAACGGCGCAAATGCTAAACTGATACTCCCAGACACGGATCTGGAGCACTGTGGCGATGCATACACCCACTCGTAGGGGGGGAGAAGGGGATAGAGAGGACGGGGGGCGGGGAGGGGAGAGGAGCGCACTGTAAAGAGCGTCCGCTTGGAGCGCCCTCGGAACGAGGTGGCTTGCTTCTCATTCGCCGGTGATGGTTTCTCGGACAGGCGGGAGCTCCGTTGGCTATCAAAAGGCGACACAGGCGCCGCCCGCTCGCTCTTGGACTTCGCAAACGGCGAGGGCCTAGAGCCTGACGCCCTCGCACTCTTTGGGGTGGTGCTGGCTACGGGTGTGCTTGGCTCCGAGCCCACCTCCACTTGCAGGTTACGGCTGCTGGGCGCAATCTTGCGGGAGCTCTTGCTGCGGGTGCTCTTTGCCGATTTGAGCTTGGGTTTTGGAGGCGCCTTCTCAGGCCATGGAGACTCTGCCAGGACCTCCGCAGAAGGCGGCAGGTTGAATTTCTGCGTTGTAGCAGATAAGAAGAAAACATTAGAAAGCCATTACCAGCGCGCCGCATTCACATTACAGACCACCAAACCTGCTCGGCGGTGTCACAATACCAAAACAAGCCCGACCAGGGGACCTCTGGCCACCACTGTGTCAGGCAAGATTGGCAATGCAAAATATAGAATCTAGATGCGCACGCACTCATTGCAGCCGCGAGGGATAACGTGATTGTGCGTGTGCTTGGGTGTTTGGGGTGGTGTCCCAACATACCACTTCTGCAGCTCGCAGGTTCATCTTGGCCCGGGCCTCTGCCAGCTCCTCCTTGAGCCGCTCCACTTCCCTGTACAGCTGTTTCAGCAGCTTATCATCCTCCGGGTTGACACCACCTGCACGCAAAGGCACCAGCCACTGCGTAAGTGCACTGCACCAGGATGTAGCTGTTGCACCCTCGCAGGGATGGCGCCGGAAGCGCGGAGCAGCGCATACTTGGCATTGGCTCGGGCTCCGGTGGGGCCATTGCCAGCTCCTTCTTCAGAGCCGCTGCCAAGGAGACTGGGTCCACTTGCGTGGACGCCGTGTCTGTGGTCTTTTTGGAAGACTTCAACAGTTGCTGCAAGCGTGCCCAAACAGCCCATGTCAGCGTATTGCACCCATCAGTCCATGGCGCATCGGATGTCACCGACCAAAGACAATGAATATGTCCTGCCCAATTCATTGCCTGCCTGCGGGAATGACTCACGTCTTGAAGCCGGCCGATCTCCTGGCGCAGTGAGGCGTTTCCCTGCTTCAGCTCCGCAACAGTCTCTTTCAGATCCGCCATGGCTTCCTCCATCTCCTCCTGCGCCTCTCGCGCCGCTTTCAGGACCTTCTCCTGCTCCCGGGCTGCACTCTTGTCCTTGACCATCACGGTGTTGGGTTCCGGCGGCTTGAAGCAGCTACTGCACATGTCCAACTGTGAAAAGCATGCACACGCCAATGCAGTAAGTCCGGTGAACAGTGCCCTTGCGTGCGCATGTCACATGTCTATTCACTTACTGGAGGAGGGGGGCGGGCACGTGCCACTCTATCACATTTGGGGCAGCAAGGTGCTTCAACCCTTGATGGCGGCCTTCGGGAAAATTGCAGAGGGAGAATGGGGTGGGGGGGGGGGGGGGAGTTGGGAGCAACGCGCTGAGTCAGTGCATTCAACAGCATTCAATCATGCAGGTGTGTGAGCGCTGAGGAATATAGCAGATGATCGGATACGGGCGAGGCAAGTGTATGGGATGTTTGGGAGCAGCGTGAATCGGGAGAGAAGGCATAGCCATTGAGACTGAGAACACGGGGGTAACCACTTACATTGGCTCCTCCTCCTCCTTCTCCTCTTCGCCACCTGTGACTTCCGGCTCAAACTTCACTCCCTTTGGTGCTGCAGGCTGCGCGACCACCACTTTCATTGGCCCGGCCCACTCGTCTGGTGTCTGTGTCTCGCTGGTCACCTTCTCTCCACCGAGAATCGAGCGGCGGATGGGCTGCAGCAGTGAACATGCGCCTCAGCCAAGGAGGGTTACGCATATTACATGACATCCACAAATTACTTCACATGCAGAGAGAATGCAACAAATACAAGCACTTGAATATCAAATGACGGGATCTATCCGTAGCCGGCAACAACTGATTCGCAAGTCTGCCCACTTCCTCTCGCTGCGCACCCTGTGTACTGGCGGAGGCTTGTTGGTCAGCCGCTTGGCCTCTGCCTCGATTCGCCTCGCGGCCTCAGCCGCAGCCGCCTCCTCATCCTCCTCAAGCTTCTTGTCCACCTGATGCAGCCCACAGCGGAAACCATCAGCCTGGACCGATCGCGCGGAACGCCGTCCATGGCACGGCATCGCCCAGAGGACTCACCATCGCACCCATATCCAGCACGCGCTTCAGCTCTGATCCAAGCTTGCCGGCCACCACCTGCCATCAGCAGCGTCGCAGCTGATTGTCTCAGCCACTATGCAAGTGATCGGCCAGTTGATTTGGGTTGAATACTAGGGATGATGATTGTTGGGTAGATGATGGGATCAAAGAGAGGGAGGGATTTCAGCCGTGGCGTGAGTTTGGAAGTGATCGATCCTCTTTGACAACACACGCATGTGTCAATGCAAGAATGGACGAAATCGAAGAATCTGGAACTCAAATGGCGAATGTTTTGAACTATGTAGCCCTGCCTCCTTGTCCTTGACCAGCATAGCGTGGGAGACTGTTGGCTATGTTGGGGACAAGGTGTAGTTTGGGGTGTTCGCCTTCTTCCACAGAGAAAGGGATCTTGGAAACAAGGGAAGGGATGTGGTAATGGACAGGTAGCAGCTGATGTCACCTAGGGAGACACACCTTGACTTTGGTGGCGGACATTTCGCCCTGCACCAGCATGTTTTGAGTGTCGACATGCTCAATGTTGAATCCCGTGCTGGAGCGGGTCCTCACAATGGTCTGGATTGTTGCCATTGTCTCACCAGCAGCAACATCAAGCGTTGGGAGCATTCCTTGCATTGAGCGATGCCCGCTGGTCATGCCGGACAGCGTGGATAACAAAATGTCACGATTGTACTGCGAGACACAGTGAGTGCAGCAACGAGCTTCAGGCCACGTTTCTTTGCAGCGGAAGTTCACCCCCCCCCCCCCCCCCCCCGGCACCCCCACCCCCTTGCAAGACGTGCCAGCAAGCAGGCCACTTGCATCACATGGCACGTAAGTGCAGGAGTTTGGAGTTCTGGATGGTGGATGGATCCGCTGACCTGAAGGTCATTGATCTCCACCTCCTTCTCCCTAATCTCCTCATGCAGTGGCTGCATGGCCTCCTCCAGTTGCTCAATTTCGGCCTCCAGGCCGGCATTCTCAATAGCCATCTCGTCACGCTCCATCTGAGCACCGCTGATGCGGCTTGTTAGCTCCACGACCTGCAGTGCGTCAGGATACAGCGACATCTCTCACGGCAGCCATCGAAGCGCAAGATTAAACCCTGTAATTCGTATGCCCACACCCACCAATCTGGAGTCATGAACAGACGGATCCGCAGTGTTTTAGGGGTTTGAAGGGGTTTCATCGCAAATCCACGTAGCCACGAAACCATCGCCAACACAATCACCACCTACGCTCGCCCCACCTGGGCCTTGAGTTTTGCTGTCATCGCTTCCTGCGACTTTTTGTACTCTGACAGCTCGCGCTGAGCCTCCATAGTCGACTTTTTAAGCTCCTCATTCTGCGGGACCATGAGGGTAGGCGCGGGCCAGTGAGAGAATGCTGGGGACGCCGTGGTCCCACAAGATAGAGCCAGTGACGGACCAGACGAATGGAGCAGACAGTGCTGGGAGGCATGCCGGAGGTGGGGTAGCAGTGCGCGAGGGGGAATGTACTTGCCTGTGTACGCAGGTTCTCTGCTATCAACACCGCCTGTCGCATGTCGGCAAACTTCATGTCCACCAGCTCACTATACAGGTTCCATATCTGCGTCATGAGGGCACCACGCTCGAAGCAGTGAACGCCAACCTGCTGTGCCAGGAAGGCATAGCACACACCAATGGCCTGCGCAAGGTTGGGCGAGCAGGGGTGCTGTCACTCTATGATAAGTTAGGACGTGCTGTGCAGCCTGGTGTTCAGGGCGTATGAAGCTTGAGCAAACAGATGATTGCACGTCATAAATGACATGTCAATGCAGACTTGAGCGGGCAGGCAGATGGTCACCTGGATGAGGCTGCACCAGTTGCTGTGCTCACGGGCTGGTCCCAGCAGCCCAGTCGCCTGGGTCCAGCCAGCAACAGCTATTCAGCGCGTGCGTGTGGTACAACACCTGGAATGGCAACCATACCGCGTTGATGTGTGCCAGGGAGTAGCAGGGAGAGGTGTACCTGTAGGAACTGCAGCCCCTGCAGGGTCTTCTCCCGCTTGACCTGTATGCCGGGCGGCCAGGCATGAGCACCGTACACACAGTACAGCCTGGCAAAGGGGGTGCAATGGATGCGAAGGCCAATGGAGATACAGCACGGGCGGGGCTGCCACCATATGCTCATGGAGGGCGTGGTCGAGTGCCGGGTCAAGCCCCTCCATCACCGGCGGCCTAAACTCGGGCATCGAGAACATGGAGGGGGCTGGGGGGGGCGTAGCGAGTGGGGGGGAGGCGTCCGACAACGGCCTGCCCGCCACATTCTTGCCCCCTGTCTGCAGGGGTGCCAGCTGGAGAAGGGAATCAGGCAGCAAGAGCACAATGTCAACACTAGGTAGGCGAGTGCCAGTTGTCTTAGAGAATTAGTGCTATTAATGTGTCTCGCCACAAACCAATAGTCGCATAGCCCATAGTGGCTGTGTTGCCGTTGTTCACCATGACCTTTAGCTTCACCCAGTATGTACGGGCAAAAAATGAGCATGGCGTGCGTTCAGGACAAGCAGGGATGGGCTGCAGCTGACCTTCTCGCCAGGCCGGAGGCCCGTTTGCAGCTGCTGGCCTGATGATGCCATGCTATTGAGATACTCCGCGAACCAGGAGGTTAGGAGTTGCGCCTGCAGGGCAGGTTGTATCAGAGATTGGGGGGCCAACGGAGGACAGCAGCAGAGGCAAGTCAGGCAAAGGATGGCATGCGCACCTGCCGGCGACTAGAGGGCTTATCGTTGATGTGGATGTCCATGGCGAGGTGCTCGCCTGGCGCCTCAGTGATATAGTTGCCCTCGTGCGAGACAAAGTAGTCAACGACATCCTGGTCTAGGCTCTGGCATGAGTACGACTGCATGTCGTGTGTGGCCGAGTAGGGCATCTTGACTGCCAGCTGCTTCCAGTCGTGAAGTGACTGCGTTGAGTGTCGCTGCACCGGTAGATCCCGTGGTGCATGCAGCACCTCCTGGCTCTGCAGAGGATACACGCATGAGCTCCCCCCCCCCCCCCCCCCCCCCCCCCCTCCCCTCCCCTGCCCCCTTGGTAGCACACAATGCCTCTTTATGTAGAAGGAAGGGGGGGAGGGGGGGCACCGGATTACCTTGCTGACTGCATCACTGCAGTATGTCACATCATTGGTGTTGAGTTCCTTGGCGCCAAAGATGGGCAGCCTGGTGACTCGTCCCGTCTCATCCTGTGGACCGGGGCGGAAGCCATAGGTCATAGATGGGATGGGATGCATTCCTAATGAATGCGCGCATATTCGCGTGCGTACGCGAGTGTGTGTGTGTGTGTGTGTGTGTGTGCGTGTGTGTGTGTGTGCGTGTGTGCGTGTATGTTTTGAAATGGAGAGAGCGGGTGTGGGGGGGGGGGGGGGGGGAGGGAGGGGGGGAGGGGGGGGGGGGAGGCGGAATGCGCACCGTCATCCCAAGCCGGACCGCGGGGATAGAAGGTAGCACGACGGCAGGAATATCTTGCAGCCGCTGCTTGGCTGCCGCCATTGCGCCCTGACAATAATAGTCATAGCCAAGGCGAGATATCAGCCACTGCCAAGGGGCCATCACTGCAGCCATGGTCGGGAAACACTGTGTATATGTGCGCGCGCATGCGTGTTTGTGTGCGTGGACGCCAAGCCGGGGCACTGCATGATCGGCACTATGCTTGATAAAGCTCTACAGCAATCCAAGACGGCTTTTGTCTGTTCGCTCTGTCGCTGGTAATGAGCTGTTGCTTTTCCCAGTCCGCCAGAGCCTAGGTCTCCGAGGAAACCAACAATTCATGTAGGCTGACCATCCGTCCCACAGTCCGCCCTTCATGCCAGTCTGATTTATTGCGGGGATATACTCATACATGTCTGGAGTGACAGGGGATGTTTTATACTTGAGACGGCTTGCTGCAATAGACGGGGGGGGGGGGGGGGGGGGCAGCGTTCGTCCTAGCAGTTGGGGAAGAGATTCACCTTAGGGCTGTACACCGCCGTGGTGCCGTCCATGCCGCCGCCGTGCGAGGTCTGCCCCCGCAGCCGGGTGGGCGAGCTGGGCGAGGGGATAGGGGCACCCAGGTCTGCTGCGACCCCACCGCCCGCCCCGGCAAGGCCCTCCGCCGAGGAGCCCATCCTGCCGCGACCGGGGACCTGCCACTCCCCCCACAGCCAGCTGGCTGACGCACCGGAGCCCACCGATGGGCTCTGCGTTGGGCTTGCCGGTGTCTTACCCTTTCCGGCGCTCGATTGTTCCGACAGGAACGGTCGTGCCGGTCCGCATGTCGGTGTGGCGGGTGTTATTTTTTCGGGGTCGTGATGGGCATGCCGCGCCTTGCGGGTGCCTGCATTCTTGCGCTCTTGCGCTCTGTGCTCTGCGCGCGCGCAAATTATTGTTTAAAAATAATTGATTCGTCAGATTAGCTCGGGGGGCTCGCAGTTTTTGCCAAGAAGGTGTGAGATTAGTCAGGGGGCTCGCAGTTTTTACCAAGAGGTGTCAGATCTGTTACAACGTTTGGCACAGGGTCTCAGGCCCCAAAGCACGCATGAAAGGGTTGGGAAGGGTGGGTTGCGCTACCTGGAAGCTGGCGCAAAGGCAGAAGGTGGAGACACCGCCGCGTCGCGGGGCGTCATATCGGGGTGAGGGATGGACGTGGGCACACGGCATCTGCGTACTAGCCGCGTATGGCGGAATTGTAACGTCGGGTAAGCCCCGTCGTACTTAGCCCCATGCAATTCAAACCTCTATAATTCTCAATATGACCATTAGCAAAGCAAGGGGCTCGCAGTTTTGCCATCATGTCGCCACTTGGCCGCCTGGCAGCCTGGCTGGTTGACCGCCCCAGGGGTCATCTAGCCAAAGAGGTGCCATGGTGCCCGACGTGGCAGCACTGTTGGGTCCATGTAGTCGAGCACCACGCTGGACTCCATCGCCCAGCCGCCGAAGTACTTGAGCTTCTGCATCGTCACGCCAATCACGTACGCGGTTGTTGTGGCCCCCTTTCGGAGGGAGTGGGACGTCCACGCGAACCCCGCGGCGGGGGGGGGGGGGGGGGGGGGGGGGGCTTCTTGAATTGCTGTCAGCACCAGTTGCATCCAGCCGGTGAGAGTGTCCGCCGTCCATTTGGCATGCCCCTCGCGCTAGCTGATGGCCCATCGCGCCGCTGGCACGCGGCCGCCGGCGAACACCTGACGGGCGGCATCAAAGTAGTGCATCAGCTCCGCGATGTCGGCATGCGTTGACGCTAGCAGTTGACACAACAACTTCTTGCTTGCATCCGCGCCACGCTGGCCTTCCGGTCACGATGGTATAGGAGGATTCCACCGTCCGGGCCGACCGTGAGGTCGCCCGTGCGACACTCCACCCCCGCTCCTCCGCGGCAGGAAAACAGACAAAGCACGACGACTGCCAGACTGGCGCGGAACAGCTCCAGCCGTAGGGCTTGTGCCAGGGTCAGGGCTTTCAACAGCACACGCGCGGGCAATGGGGACCGCATAAGCTCGGGGTTTAGCGTCACCTGCGACGCCGCAAGGCCCTTGCGGACCCTGCTCACAAGATCGCCCAGAGCCATCGGCTCCCGGCCGTGGTCTTTGAAGAAGTTGTTGACGGCCGACAGGTAAGGCTGCAAGATGGAGGCCTTGATCGCCCCCAGGTTGCCTAACCACGTGACGTACCGTGCCAGAGTCCCGGGGTCGGCAGCCATGGCCGGTCGCCGCTCCTCTTCCCAGAAACGGAAATATTGCTTCATGCAACTGGCGTAAGACGCCGCAGTGGCCGGCGCCCACGCAACTGATAGGAGCTCCAGGGTTTGGACGCCAAGGGTACTAGACCCTAGCACCCGTGTCATGTACGGGCGCATCGAATCAGCCCATGGTGTCGTACAGCTCGCGACCTTGACGCGGTACTTCACCGCTGCAGTTCGTCATGGTGCCGCACGTACATCGGGTAGTTGGTGGCCGTTCCCCGGAAACATGGATAGCGTAGCACTTACGGCCCCTCGGCGCAGGTAGACCCATGCCGGAAGGGAACGCGGAATACAGTCACGGGCCAGTGTGCCTGCCGATCATACCTCGCCCGTCCAGCCGTCTCGGCCGGAACAAACCGGCGCGCGGCGCCACCGTAAGCTCCTCCACTGCCATCTCGGTGAGTGCATGCTGCCACGCCTTGCCCTCCCATCGCGGGGCGACGACGGTCGCCGCTGCGCCACTATGCTGCAGCTTCCGCACGAGGTCGGGTAGCAAGGGCCAGGGTGCGTTGCACTAGTTGGTTTCGCGGCGCCAATCCGCATCCGGCAAGTGCAACGAGTCCACCGCCTCGCACGTAGGGTCCAACCACGCCGCGTTGTAGCGGGGGAGCAGGGTGTTGAGGGCGGATGCGAAGCGGTCGATGGAATGAGGGCCGAACCGGCTCTCCAGTTCCGCGAACATGAGGGGGTCGAGTTGCCAATCGTCGCTGCCGAGGTGCCGGCTTAGACGGTCCGCCCAGATATTCGCTGTCGAGCGAATGTACCGCGCGCGCAGGTGGATGCCGTGCGAGTCCAGCAAGCACCAGAGTCGTCGCAGCTCGGCCATCATCTCGGGAGAGCGTGAGGTTAGGCCCGACAGAACGTGACATACATACCGCATGGTTGTCCTCGTGCATGAGGACGTTGCGCCTGGCGAGGTGGGGGAGGAAGCTTTCCGCGGCAAGTCGGACCACTTTGAGCTCCTCCCAGGTGATGTGCAGGCGCTCGTCCGCCGAGCTCCAAAATCCCCGCGCCTCAAGCCTGCCGTTCAACACCCCGCCCCACCCGTAGCCTGAGCTATCGGTGTGCCGATAAGCCGTCTCCACCGGGCGGTGGATGGGCTTGCCGTTGGACTGACTGGGCACCGATGTCCACCATTGTAGGTCGCGGCGGAGCTGTGGCGTCATCCGGACGCGCCCACCCCACCGGTCGCCGACCACGGAGTGGAGCTCCCGCAGGAAGAATCTTGCGGCCGGGATCGCTAGAAAGAGGTACTGCGCCTGCCCTGCCAGTGACTGCAGCTGGCGCACTTGGAGCCACCTGGCGGTCCGCGTGGCGCGGCTGATGAGCCGGGTGGCCTGACGGGAGAGCCGGTTCAGCTTGTCTGCCGGTGCGTAGAGCATGCCGGACGCTGAGTCGATGTCCACCCCCAGGTGCCTGCCGAACTGGCAGGGCTCCCAAAAGCCCTTTGTGGGGTTCCGCTGCAGCCCCAAGGCGTCGAGGAGGCTGGCGAGCCGTTGACGGAGGTGGAGCGCCTGCTCCATCGATGCGGAGAAGAGGAGGAAATCGTCCACGTAAGGTAGGATGCGCTCCCCTCCACTTGTCCGCCGGAGGTAGCGCTTGCTCCGTGTGGGCTTCGTAGACGATGAGGGGGGCTCGGGCTCGGGTTTTCGCAGGTGGGTGATGAATACTTGGGCTAGCGTGACCAAGTAATAGGGCGAGAGGCTCCAGCCCATTGGCAGACCCGCGAGCATGTAGAGCTGACCTCGGACGTCCACGATGAAGTAGTCTCGGTCCGCCTCTGCGATGCCTAGAGCATAGAAGCGGTCTTGGAGGTCGAAGGAGAACATGTAATCCCCCTTTTTGGTGAGGTGGCACACTCCCAGTAGGGTCTCCATCTTGAGCCGCTTGCGCACACAGTATGAGTTGAGCACGAGGAGGTCGATGATGCAGCGCCAATGGTTGACGCCGGACTTGGGGACTAAAAAGAGTCTTGACACCCACTTGCGGCAGGTGCCAAACTCCCACGCGCCGGACTCCACGAAGCGGGCAAGCTCGCCCTCGAGGAAGGTGAGCTGCGCTGGGGTAGCGTCCTGCATGATGATGCCGTTGTGGAAGTTTGGTGGGGGGCGGTTGTGCTTGAAGGGGATCCGGACGCCCTCCTGGATCCACCGTAGGACTTGATCGCTCGCCCCGATGTCTTGCAATTGCCGCCATTGCCGCCGCACGCGGTGTCGCATGTAGCTTGAACTTGGGTAGCATGACTCAGAACGGCGGGACACACCGTCACTTCTGCTCCTCGGTCTGCGGGGTAGACGTCTTCCTCGCAGGGTTGCCGGGTTGAGGCTTGCCCTTGATCTTGTCCTTGTCCTTGTTCTTGTCCGCCCTTTCCTTTGTGGCGCGGTCTGCGTGTTCTGCGCGCTCCTGCTCCTTGATACGGATGTTGTCGCCGCTGCCGCCTCCGCTCCCTCCGCTGCCGCTGCCCTTGAACTGCGCGGCGGCCTGCGCCTTGGCCGCCTGGTGGAGGCTGACCTCGAGAATTTTGTCGTCCTGGGCGTTGAGGAGGCCGTCGACGCCAATGTTGGAGCGCTCGGCGGCGGTGGTGTCGAAGAAGCGGGAGTAGGGGAGGCGCTCGGCGACTCGCTCCTCGTTCCTCGTTGGTAAGCGCCTTCTTGCACTTGAAACGCCGGAGGTAGGTGAGCCGGTCTTCAGCAGCGTGCCCGCACGTCGCGATCGTGCGAATCGCGGAGTCGAGTAGGTCGTTGGCGTCCGCGGTGTCGCGAGCGGTGGCGTTTTTCGCGCGAAGCGTTGCCACAACGTCCGTGAGCGCCGCGTGCGCGGCGGTGGTAAAGACTCCATAGCACAACATGTGGCGATACTCGTCGCGCGTCGCGTGCTTCTTCTTGACGGTGAGGTAGCGGTCCCGCTCGTCGTTGCGTGGGTTCCACAGCCCAGGGTTGGTGAGTCCTACATGGGGCGTAGACTCGGCGTATGCCTGCGGCGGGTAGTCGATCCAGTCGCGCGGGTCGATGAACGCCGCGTGGCTTGGAGATTTTGCAGGGAAACCGGGGGGGGGGGGGGGGGGGGGGTCGTCCTCCTCGTCGTCACCCTCGAGGCCGTCGGCTGGCGTCACGAGAATAATAGGTTCCTGCGGAGGTGGTTGTTGAATGGAAGAGGTGCGGGAGTGTAGCTCGTCGAGTCGCAGCATCATCCGTTGCACTAGCGCAGTGAGGCTAGCGGTGTCAGTCGTCGAACTCGCGGCGTTGCCTCCACCGCACCCCTCCGAATCGTACAAGTCGTCAGGCAACCGTGTGTTGTCCATAGTACGGCGTGCTGTCGTTATTGCAGTCGCGGCAAGCGGTTGGCGTCGAACGTCGTTGTGAGATCGTGTGTCACCTTGCGAGACTGCGAGAGTCTCAATGCCGTAGCGCTAGCTGGAAGCTAGCGCAAAGGCAGAAGGTGGAGACACCGCCGTGTCGTGGGGCGTCATATCGGGGTGAGGGATGGACGTGGGCACACGGCAGTAGCGTACTAGCCGCGTATGGCGGAATTGTAACGTCGGGTAACACCCGTCGTACTAAGCCCCGTGCAATTCAAACCTCTATAATTCTCAATATGACCATACTCGTCGCACAAGAACTAACCGGGGCGCCGCTATGTATCATACGAGGTACCGGCAAAACCGTTACTACATGCGCTTATGTTGCTCTCAAGATACCGTCGCCCCGCGAATTAATGGCACTCCCTCCGTGAGTGGCAACTCCTTCCATACTAGAACCGCAGCCATGCGGTACTACGGCACCGCCCTCGGGTACATGTACGGGTTGTGCCTCCGATGATCAACCCACGACGACCATGGTTGTCCAACGCCACCTCAGCCGTGCAATTCGCTTGCGTTACTTCGCGGCCCTCGCTCTTGGCTTCCAGCGTATGTATGGGTGGCGCGGCCTTGCGACTTGATACCATGCGCTTGTACAACGCGTGCCGGCCGGGCTCCCTATCCCTTTTTCAGTCGGACCGATCACGAGTCAGCCCGCAAGATTCCCCATGCTCCTTATTCGGCCGCCGCTGCGCGGGTGCTGGGCCTTCGCCCGCGCGGAGATTCCGCGCTTGTCATTTGCCCTGGTATTCATGGTATTCTGGGCGGCATTCTCTCTGCCGGAGTGCAGACGGCCAAGTATGATAGCCTGCCCGTGCTCATTCCGCACCCTCTTCTGGTGATGCTTTCACCGCGCAATTGCGGTAGTGAACGTTTTCTATTCCCTTTTCGGGTGGTTTCCTGATCGCCTTTTGCAGCTAGCTCATGTAACTGTAAATACACATTATTTTTTGGAATATTATATGACTATTACTGTATACCAGTAATTACATGAGCTGGCTGCAGAAGGCGACATCAGAAAATCACTAGAAAAGGACAATCGAAAAGGTCCTCTACATCAACTGCGAGGTGGAAGCAGTAGGGGGAGAAGATGCATAATGTGCACAAGCCCACGCATCGGACTTGGCCATCTGCACACCGGCAGAGAGAATGCCGCCAAGGGTATCATGCACGCAAGCAGAGACCCGTTGCATCAACCCCCGCCGTGTGCGCGACAGGTGACGGCGGAACTCAGCATGTTGGCTAGCGACAAAGTTCCGAAGTGCCTGAACGGACTGACCACGAAGGAAGCATGAGGTCGGGGCGGAAGGACCGCCAGGGGAGTTGCGCACAGCCAGCAACACCGCGAAGATGTAGACCACCGTCAAAGCGGACTTCCCGAGACGGCAGCGGTCCTCAACGACAAAAGGGTAATACCGGTGAACACCATGCACAGGGGCGGAAGACGCCCGGTCCGCTGCCAACTTATCCTGCTCCGCCTAGGTCGCCGCGATCCGCGGGGTGCACCAGCGGGGGTCGTTGCCCCACTGACGCCCGGTCCGCTGCCAACTTACCCTGCTCCGCCTAGGTCGCCGCGATCCGCGGGGTGCACCAGCGGGGGTCGTTGCCCCAAGTGGGGGTCGTGGAGGACACGCACGCGAAGTCGATAATGTAATCGCACGCCGGCCCCCCCACCCCGCCAGCGTCAAGTCCGACGGCCGCGAGCGGTCCGTTGGGCCCAGCCCACTCGTATCAAGGGTCAAGTCGCCGGCTCCCGAGCGGTCCCGGTCAAGCACCGCCCCCGCGTCAATTGCCACAGATGCCCACAGATTCTTCAAAGCGGTATGCATGCAGTGCTTGTAGTTCGCTACGGGGCAGATGGGTAGAGGATCCACAGTGAAATCCGTAGCGCTCCGGTTCGAGCCATCCATAGAGCGAAGCCATAAGGGATCAATACCACACGTGGGGCCAGGGCAAGTGACAAACGCGGAACCTCCGCGCGGGCAAAGGCCTAGCACCCACGCAGCGGCGGCCAAATAAGCAACATGGGGAATCTTGCGGGCTGACTCGTGATCCGACTGGAAAAGCGATAGGGAGCCCGACCCGCACGCGTTGTACAAGCGCATGGTATCAAGTCGCGAGGCCGCGGTACCAGTACGCTGGAGGCTGAGATCGAGGGCCACGAAGTCACGCAAGCGAATCACACGGCTGAGGTGGCGTTGGACAACCATGGACGTGGGCTGATCATCGGAGGCCGCACCCGAATCCGTACCCGAGGGCGGAGCAGTAGAACCTGGCAGCGATTTTGGGAGGGAAACAGTTGCTGCGAACCGAGGGTGTGCCACTTAATCGCCAGGCGACGGTATCTTGAGAGCTAAAAAAGGGCATGTAGTAACGGTCTTGGCATTGCTCGTACCACCGATAGGAAGCAACTATATAACAGGTACCAGCGATAGTATATCCTAGTTTAAAATCCTTCGACCTTAGTACGGGTACCAGCAGAAGTCGTGCTAAATTATGGTATTATGCTGTTATGGTAAACGACGGGCACTTATGGGTACAATCACGAGCGATATCCTGGCGGGCAAATTAGTATGTATACGACTTGAGCATTTGTCGTAAATCGCTGTGCTAGGCCAGTGTTGGAAATTACATCACTAGAGTTCAAGAAGTCTTGCAGAATGCTTCGGCAATTCTCTTGATGACTAAAACGGAGCGTCCCCTACCCAGGGCTTTCCGTAGAGGGACTGCTGCCTAAACGGCCGTCTTAGAGACGCTGCAATGGTTTCACTGATGCCAGTCCTGTACCGGGGACGGAAAATCATCGATTCGCTGCGAGGTATGGTACGGTAGTACTAATCGCTCAACATGATGAGGTCGGACTCCTTGTTTGTTTAAGTACCGCCCTGGTCGATCCGAACATCTGACCCGGGAACTTAATGCTGACCACGGCGCTCAGTGCTAGAGCGGGTGACTACGAGCAGGGGTAAACGGGAGTGACCATATACGAGCAGGGTATCCCTGCTTGTACGGGATACTCGTCAGGTAGTAGCCGCGTGACGCGGCCGTTTAAGGCGGGGCCGTTACAGGTACCAATGACGGCGGGGCCGTTAAACGGGCTTTCAAAACGGCACACTACGCAAATCATCAGCAGAGCCGCCCGAACATACAGCAACCGACCCGCCTAGGACAGCCGGTAGACGGTGCGCAGACGCACTTGCAGGGCGGCCGCTAGGGTTAAAGTGACAAGCGTGCTGAAGCTGTGCCTGGCCAGAGACCGCTGCGTGTATTCTCGCGCCCGGGGGTGCAGCCCCGGAGAGTGGAGACGGAGGCTTCCGCCGTCTCGGTCCAACGATACGCCGTTGTACCGACACCGCCCCCGCACTGCAGCCCCACGCCTAGCGCGCGTCTGGTAGTCATGTTGGGCCGACCGCGCGAGGCGCTGCACGAGTCAATTGCGCCCACATCGGTGGCGGCACAGCTGCCCGACAGGTCTCCCCCCTCCCCCCCCTCGGGCTCGCTTCTCGGCCGCCAGAGTGCAGTCCCCTACTCGCCCTATGCTTCGTCAGTCGCAAACTACAGTATGCGTATAAATCAAATGACCTGGCATACCAGAGCCATCGGCAGTCATTGTTGGCCAAAAGCGTAGCTAGGAGCTACTCGTGCTAGGTCTGCCTTGTCATTGTTCAGGTGGGTGGCAGGGGGGTGTAGTCCCTAGTCAATTCACATAGCTGTGCCGGCACCGTGGTGTTATTTTCCCTTATTATTGGGGGGGGGGGGGGGGGGGGGGTAGTGTTGCAGCAGAATTAGGATTTCAAGCCTTGGCTCTTGCCAGTGCGCGCAATAGTATGGCGCGACCGTGTCCAAGTGATTTCTGCCTGACCATCCGTGCGCGTGGCCGACTGCAACTTGTAGAGGCAACGAGCTGCGGCGTGACCGCGGCATGGAGATGTTCTCCTCCGAGCCGGAGCCGCGCCTGGCGCCAAGTTTGAGCAGCAGTGAGGATGTAGGGATCGAGTTAGAGGTGGAGAGCATCCACCACAACTTTGAGCTGCAGCTGGGTGAGGATGGCTCAGATGATCTTATTGTGGCAGAGGGCGACCCGAACGCCGGCATCGCATGTGGAGGGACCGGAGGGCAGCTGGGGGGCGGCCATCACGGCTTTGCGCTGCAGCTGGATGAAGGCGACAGCGGACCCTCCTTAGCGGGCAAGCCGGTCAATGTTAGCGTCGGCAGCGAAGACATGTTCCCGGGTCTAGGGCCCGCCAAGGTGACGACCGCCAGCGAGCACCGTAGAGCAATGCATCACTCAATTGCCGCCCCTCCAGGCGAGGGGCACAGCTCGGCGCGAAGGGTACGGGACGCCCAGGTGTGGAATCGTCAGCTCCCACTTGGTATGCATGAATCCTATCAGGCATGGGCTGTATCCACACTGGGGCCATGCCTGGAATCAATGTGTTTCCAGGCCCCGAGTCTCCGCATGAGCACTCTACTCCCCCTGGTGGGCAGCGCGCCGCTTGACCTGCCTGCTGGGCATGCAGTGGTTTGGTTCAGACCCGGAGCCAGCACTGGACTATGGCAAGAGCAAACAAGGGGCTGCCCACAGGCGTCGCGAGTCCCCTCTTGCGCCTGCAGCGTGAGCCCCCCCCGCCCCCCCCCCCCCCCCCCCCCCCCCCAAAAAAAAAAAAGGACACACCACCAAAAAAGAAAATGAAACAAGCGACATCCTCATGAAGTCTTGCGCCCTAGCAGCCATGCCCATGGCTAGCTTGTTTTTAAAGCTGGCTGAACATTCCCCGCTGCTTGTTGTCTATCCTCATTCAACCCAACAACTCAAACAAACCTGCCCCTCTCAGTGGCCCACGCAGCCCACACCAGCTGCCCAGCAGTGCGGACCTTTTCTCCAACACGCTGCCACCAGTCGAGGGGGGTGAGTCGCAAGAGGGTGTGATGCACAGCGTGCTGCACCAGTCACTCAGCCCCCTGGAGGTGCGCCGCCACGGGTACAATGCCATAACGAGCAATGCCACACTCTCATGGGGCGACAGAGAAGGTGTCCAGAGCAGCTTGCAGCCGGGGAGGGCGGCCCTTAGCGGGCTGAGGACGAGGGAGGTGACTGTGTGGGAAAGCACCTGATCCGTATCACCAGTCACGGCTCCATCGGCCCCCGTTTCCTGTGCGCAGCTAACGCCTGTGAAATCGGAGATGCGGCGGGTGCGAGACGCCAACCTGTTTGGCAGCGACCCGGAGCCGACTGTGAACCAGGAGCTGCCGCCGCCAAGAGTTGGCTCCAATGCTGCACAGCGGGCCAATTCCACCCGCCGGCCCGCCATGCATGAGTCCATATCAGAGCCACAGGTAAGCCCTCCCCTCCTCCACCGCCCACATAATCACCAGCAGCAGCAGTGGCCTGGGCGGACTTGATCGTAGTTTCCTGAGAAGATCAATAAGGAAGGCCGTTAGTCGGTGAAAAGCCATTAGGTTCTGTGTGGCAACCCCCACCCAGCGCGACAAGCCAGCTCCTCTTCCGGCATGGCGTAGTCATGATGCAAAACACAATGTGTGCCCTCCTCATCGAGAGGTGTCTGTTCCCAGGAGGTAGCAGGACGTCCTTGCGTCCTACCCGCCCCTCTGTGACGACCCTTGCTCGCTTGTACCCACCCATGATCATTCCAGACCGACCCCATCCGCAACTCCATGCTCCGCCAGCGTGATGCTAATCTTTTTGCCAGCGATCCCGAGCCATCCATCAAGCTGGAGATGCCAGAGGCTGCTCCTGACAGTAGCAATGATCAGCTGCACACACAGGTGTCGGCCGTATCTGCCGCGCCACCAAGCCCTATTTCCCCCTTTATCTCTCTGCCGCCTTAGAACGATCAATCTGGGAGTGCCACACTGCAATGTAGGCGCGACTGCCGCCGTTCCAGCTCCAGCTGCTGTGGGCGTGCTGGTCTTAAAGCTCTGCATGCGCTGCCCCCTCGCGCCTGCCTTCTGTGCCTGCCTGAACACCGCCTGCTACATGTGAAGTGGGCTCTGGCCAGCCGGAGTTCCTAACTGCAATTCTGCTCCCCCCCCCTCCCCCCCCCTGCCCCCTCCGACCCTTTCTCAACTAACACAAACATTCCTCATCCATCGGCGCAGGCAGATCCAGCAAGGCTCGACTTGACGCCCCCCAAGCCGGGAGCCCCTCATCAAGATAATGGTGATGCCCAATTTGGCGCATCAACCCAGCCAATGCTGCCCCCTGTCACCCTGCTGCTGGGCACTGAAATTTCTGTGCCTTGGTGCAGACCCCCGGGGCAAGGGTCACCAAGTGAGAGAGGGCGAGAGGTCAAAATCAAGTGAGGACAGTAACGGCAGACTTGCTCGCCCTCAGCAGCGGAGGAGTTCGTCTCCAGATGCAGTGCTGTCAAGCAGCGGGGCAGCACCGCGCCCCCCTGCCACGTCGCTGGAGGATTGGGCGGCCGATGACTTTGCAGGCGTTCACGACTCGGTGGAGTGTCCAGGCGAGCGTGCCAGCCTTGCGCTGCAGGAGACCACTACACCGTCAGGCCACGTGGTCTACACCGTTCCATCTACGCCACAGCATGCGCGCAGCAGCATTGCTAGTGTGGCGAGCCTCAAGTCCATGTCGGTGGCAGAGCAGGGCGCCGAGCCACCTGGCAGGCCATCGCTCAGTGGTATCACTGCAGAGGATGGCCTCTCCATCTCGCTATGCGCATTGCCCAGGTGAACACAGTGTTTTGTTTTTGTCTGACTTCCTCCGGCAAATCCTGCGTGTGTGCCTCCCTACCCATCTACCTGCTGGCCAGCTTGCACACTGCTCCAAACTAGCGCTGCCTACGCACCTGTTGCTCAATCAACCATTTCAGGGCTGATCCATATGGCGCCCCGCAGGGGCTCCAAGGAACATGACGTCACACCCCGCATGAGCGCCACAGGCAGCGACGACGCTCCGCAGCCGACCACTGTCCCGGCACCGGACACGCGGGGCTTGTTCTACAGCAGAGAGACGGAAGCGTCAGGGGACAACATGTCGCCTTCTCTATCTGCGCGTGCGGTGTCCTTCGATGGCCTCAAATCGCCACGCAAGACGCCAGCGGGAGCGTCAGGGGCGGTGGCGACACCGGCCGGGGGCAAGGCTGTGCAGGGGATAAGCGCGCGCAAGGCGGGGCGCCTGCTGGATGCCACCAACCGGGAAATCCGACGGCTGACGCTGGAGCTGGAGGAGCAGGTGCACAGGATGGAGATGGGCCGCATCACGGCGGCGCAGCTGGACGAGCGGCTGGCCTCCGCGGGCGCCGCCATCAGCGCGCTTGAGGCGCGACGCGAGGAGGTCCTTGCTGCGCTGGCAGCGCTGCCGGGGCGCAGCTGGCGCCGGCAGTCGCAGCCGCTATGTCTGGCGCCCGGCGGACCCGCGGGCTATGGCCGCGCCAAGCAGCACGTTGACACTCGGCCACGGCCCCCTACCCGCTGGGACATGCCTTCCTCAGAGCCGACGCACTGGCGGCATGAGGACATCCGCAAGGTGACACGTCCCGCGGCGGACCGCTTTGGTGCGGCGCCGGAGGAGAAATTTTCCCAGTTCACCTTTCAGCCTGCGACGTGGAAGGTGGCGCGCCTGACCAGTGCCTCTCCTTCTTTCTCTGACCACATCCTGCTGCACCATGCGTCCTGCCAATTTCGTATTTGATAGGGGAAGGCGGCCAGGTCTCACTGCTTATTGTGCCTTAGCAGGGAGTGGTGTTTTGTAGACTTGAAGTGTACTTCGCCACGAGTCACATGTATCTGCCCGTGCCGCAAAACGATATCATCCAGAAGCGCAACATGCGCTTTCGCTTACATGTTGGGGCTTGTGCGTTTTTGGAGCCGCACGGCCAACTGGAACGTCTAAACGAAAGCCTGCCATGCCATGCAGACAGAGCTAGAGCCACAAGTTAGACCATATATTCTGGGTCAGTGAGAAGTACAGTACCACCACAGCACCGGCGCAACCTGGCAACAGAGGCGCACGCATTCCCCACCCGCCTCACCCCGTAGTTTTGTCACTCCTCTGATCAGCAACAAGGGCTGGCTGCTGAGGTGCTTGTCTCCGGCGCCACCTTGCAGGGCGGCGCACGCCCCCACATGCACAGCTTCAGCGCATTTGACACCTTCCTGGGGCTGCCGGATTTTGAGGAGCGGGTGGCCAGGGAGATCGAGGTGCGGTGTGATGACGCCCTCGACTGCTAATAGCAGCAGCAGTGGTGGAAGTAGCAGTGGCAATCCAACTAGCAATGCTCCTATGTCAAGTTTATATTCCAACGAGCGGTGGCAGCGCTGGCAGCCATCGGTGCCACAGTCTTAAGATTTAAGTGTGGGGCTCTCGCCATGGCAGCGGCACGGCAGCGGTAGCCCATGCAGCTTCAACTGTCATCCGACGCTGGTCATATCCGGTCGTATGGTGGCTGCTGTTGCGCGTTTCAGGTATCGCGTGACGCCAACGCGCTGCTGGACACCATCCTGGACGCCGGCGCGGCATGTGGGCTGTCGGAGCGGGAGGTGCTGGCGTGGGTGCAGGAACATGTGCAGGTGGGATGCGTAGGGGAGCCTATTACTGCTGGGGCGCTGGGTAGCGTGTGGTGCCGGGGGCGGGGGGAAAACTGGCGGAGGGATTGGAGCACCCGGTGCCTTGTTTTGCAGGCATTACTGTCTGCCTGCATGCACAAGCAGCCTGCATGCACCCACACGTGCGAACCCAATTAATGGGGAGATACCCTGCGTGCACTCCGTTAACGTGGGAATGGTGTGAATGGCATGTGGTATTGTATTACGTGGTACGTGCACCCCCCTTCCGGGCTGTGGTCGCAAGACCCCCGCTGGCTTACCCTTCTTAGGTGGACGTGCGCAGTAGGACATAGCATGCTGACGTAGCCCTTGAATCGCCCCCATCCCCACCTTCATCCAGGAGTGCATCTCACAAGGCTACCACGAGCTGACAGCGCTGCAGTATGCAGTGCAGCGGATGGCTGCGGAGCTGCCAGCAGCGACCGGCTGGCGAGCGTCAATGGGAGGGGAGCAAGCACTGGACAAAAAGGAAACTGTGGAGGGCGGCAAGGACAAGGGGTCAGAGGCAGGCAGTGGAAGCGTCGGCAACGGAAACGATAGCCGTGCGGGCGTAGCCGGCCAAGCTGTCATAGCCTCACATGCGACCCTGGAGAGCAAGGTGTGTGGCACGCTTACGTCGGCCTAGCAGTACACGTACGGTGACATGCATGTCATTATTTCTGCGTTCGAAACGACCTCGGTGGTCGTGGTTTGCTGCCACGCCCATACCTGCAACACGTCAATTGGTATTCGGGAGTGGGCGGGCAGCGGGTGCCCCAAGTGCTGGGCAAGGGCCAGCTCAAGGGTTCACCATTGGCCAACAGGTTGCAAACCTAGCATAGTCCATACAGTGCGCCTGCCAACTGCGCATATATACTGGACTGACAGGGCCCCGGCGCACACCTCGCCGCGCCGCCTGTGCCGGCGCAGACGATGCAGAAGGCGAAGGCTGCAGATGGTTCTGAGCGCCACCCCCTTGGTCCGCCAACGTACCGACAGCACCTGAAGGTGGCGCAGGACCACGTGATGCGGGCCGCCGTGGTGCGGCCCGTCGCCGCCCCTCCGCGCTCTCACTCCTCAATTTGTATCGGAAACGCCAGAGTGATAGAACCATTGGTGGGCAAAGCGACTGCTCCTTCTTTTCCTGACACCCCCATTCACCCGCGGCCTCGTGATGCAGGGCTACGAACCATTTCTCGGAGGCGGCTTTGACATGCAGGTGGTGGCTGATAGCCACAAGGTGCGCAGCCGGCGCTTCGTCCCACTTTCTTTACTCCGACATGCGTTAAGAAAGATGGACGCACCTTAATGCAACGAGGTCTTGGGCCCTTGGCTGCAGTCAATTGCAATCAGACCTGACGGGGTCAACGCTGCTGTGTCGGTGACGCAGGCGCTCGCGCGGTCACCATTTCTCCCAAACCCCACTGTGACCGCGGAGGACTGGGATGCGGCAAAGCAGCGCCGGCGCACGCAGGGCCCAACACGGAAGGCCACAGCTGGCGGACGGAAGAAGAAGGAGGACGCAGGGGGCCGCGTCACGTTCACTGCAGCGCCTGCAGGGTCGCCTCGTGGCGGACGTTACAATGCGACGGGGAAGAGTAGCCTCGGAGAGGCGCTGGCGGCGGCAAACCCCGCGGTGGCCGCCAGCATCAACTCCAACGAGCTCCTGGCAAAGGTGCGGGAGAGGTACCGCCAATCAGGCGTGTACTTTGACCCGTCCACCGACCACACCAGCCGCCGGCTGATGCGCAAGCAGCCAGGGGCCCGCGGCGGCACCCGTACCCGCCCAAACTACACCGCGCTCTTGGCTGGCGGCGTAACGCCCAGCGGCGCAGCGGCGCCTGTGCCGTCCCCGCTGCTGGCAGCCACCGTGGCCAAGATGGGCGAGGACATGCCTGCGGAGCCCAAGGTGCGCCCAGGCAGGGGAGAGCCGCAGGCTCAGCAGGATGATATGCCGATGGCCCCCAGTTGAGTTGTTGATAAAGTGACTGATACCTACCAGAGGGGCACTCGCCATAAATAAGGCGACCTGCTTACTCATACCCTCCTACCGCCTGTGGCGCCCTGCTCAGCTGTTAACCCCCCTCCCCCTCTTCTCCAGGTGCGGGGCTGGATAGAGGGCCAGGCCAAGATGAACGCTGGCAGCCAGCCTGTGCGTAAACAGCTGTTCTCCAACTGAACAGGGCAGAGCAACCCAAGGGGTATGCTGCTCTTGCTGCCCACCCATCCAGGGTAGAGGGCGAACCAGGTCGCCGAGGCAATGATACGCACAACGACGCCACGCTCTGCCTGTATCCACTCTGATGACACGCCCCAGCTGTGCATGTAGTTCAGGATGGGCGCTCACCATAGCGAAGCAGGGATAGAGGAGCCCCCCCCCCCCCCCCCCCCCCCCCGCCCCCCCTCCTGCCTGCTCTCTCTCCTTCACAGGATTAAGTACCGCAAGGATCGTTGTCATTCATGGCCCCAACAACGGGCATGGGGATGTCGAGCATGCACAGCTGCTGACACATACAGGATCTCTGTCACGCATACAACAACTCATGCTTTATTGTTCACCGATGGCATCGCAGCTCCTGTTGATGCGGCGCCGCAACCTAAATAAGATATATACTAGGCAGAGCGGTACAGCGGTGGAAGCAACCAGCCCAGGCGGTGTCTGGCCATCGCTTGCTACGGGTATCACGTCTCGCTTGACGGGTGCTATTCTCAAATGTGACTGCGACAAGCGTTGCCGCAATTCTTTACCCCGCTTGCAACTGTTCAGATGTACCCCTACAACGCAACAGCAGGCATCGCAATGGTGCAGCACCTATATTACATTGCTGGCGCAAATTATGTGCCCACACTGTGCCCCAGCGCCTCGGTGTCAATACTAGAGCGTGGATCTGCCCAACCATCATCTATAGCGGGGCTGCGTTGTCACCAGCACGTTGGTCCGAAGGTGGTGACTGCACTGGATCGCTCAGAGGCGGGTGAGGGTGGTAGCACTTGTTCATTCGGTCCAGAAAGTCGTGAAAGGCCTCCTGGTCAGCTGTACGCGGCAAAACGTCCACATGGAGAAGCGGACTGGGGGCGCCCTCACGCCACGGCTCACCCTCGTGAGCCAAGGGCAGGGAAAGCGAAGGAGCAGCCGTGCGAGCGGAGTGCACCTTCGCGCAATAGGCAGTGTCTTGCGCGGGTACATAGCCCGTTGAGTTGCTCACGCTGTGGGCGCCAGGCACACCAATGGCGCTGGCTGTGGCATACCAGCAGCGGGAAGAGTCCGGCTGCGCCTGCTCTATCTCATCAGTCACCATCACCCGGAACGACTGCTTGTAGTGGTCTGTTGCGGTGCGGGCAGCACCTGCGCCTGCACAGGAGGGCTCTACCGTATCGTTTGCCGCTGAAGATGGCGCCCAACATCTGCTTGTCATGGCGGGGAACACCAGACCGCACAGATAGAAGGTGTCAATATGCCAGATCACACCACTGCAAAGCCCCATCTACCCAGGTTCCGTGCCCCTAGCATTCGATGCCTTGAAGATGCAAATACATTTAATGAAGCCAATACCAATAAACCCTTCCCCATGATCAGCCGTCTGAACACCCCCCCCCCCCCCCCAATATCTGCTGCTCTGCCTTAGGGGCTCACCTGTCCGCCTCAGTGTGCTGTCCCTGCTGCTGTTGCCAGCACACTTTGCGCGCCGCATCCCTCTCATCAAGTGCCTCCTGAGGGCACGATCATCGCCAAAGTCACTGACCAATTTTGCCCCCCCCCCCCCCCCCCCCTTCCCTTCCTCCATGCTTGCCGTTGCCTGTGATTGCAGATCTGCAGTTGTGGTGCAAAGATCACCTGATACCCCTCCAACAGCTCCGCCTTCTCATGGAGCCCATCCCGCACTGCCTTCTCAGCCGCTGCCAGCTCCATAGTCATGTACATCAACTTGTCCTGGGCCGGCAGCCAGATTCACACATGTTCAGCCTACTGCGAGCATGGCGCCAAGTTCATATCCAGTATTCCATGTCAGATTGTTCCCACAGCACGCAACATGCACCTGTGAGCATTACAGCCTGCCCATTGCATGAGGCAGCGCATACCTGCAGTCCTTGCCGGTCCTCCTCTGCTGCATGCAGGCGCGCATCTGTCGAGGAAAGCTTGGCTTGCACTGCCTCTAGCTGCGACGCCTGCCGCACCCAAACCCGAAACATACATTGTCAGGCAATGCTGGCAGTAAGGGCAATGCTTTAGCCCTGGGTGCTCCTGTATCTGTAGGCATGCTGGCGGTGATGCCAGTGCCGGTGCCTATGTGTATATGATATAGAGTGAGTGGATGTGTGCGAGTGAGTGCAGGGCATTGCTTCAGCGAGGCCCCAACCAAGAAGTGTGTTTCTGCCTGCGCACGCGCCCTCGCCCGCTGCAGGGCCGCCTCTGCGTCAGCTTTTGTGCGCTTGCAGTCTACCGACCGCTCACGCGCCACCCTGGCCTCACCCGCAAGCCGTTGAACCTCCATCTCTGCCGCCTAGCACAGGCATCAGGTGGAGGGGAGAGGAGTGAGCTGAGTGGATACTTGCAACCTCCGTAGCCCCCTCATAGCTCGTCCCTCCCAACATGCATGCCTCCAGCCATCACCAGAAACACAGGCTGCCGTGGAATGGAACAAAACTTTGTACAACTAGTGCCTCGCAGCCTTGCCAAAAAGCTGCATGGAGCAGGAATGTGCGGCATGCTACCTACCTGCCGGCACTCGTCCATGGCGACCAGCATCCCCAGCTCATCGCTCTCAGCGGTGGGAACCCCTACTGCGGGGTCGTCAGCGCCTGCACGACACCGTATAGCATCAGTGCGAGCCGCCTGGAGGGATGTACCCGTCCTCTATGGACGTTGGCGCGCAGTCCCATGTGTGGGCAGCCCCACCCGCACGAGCAAGTCCCGCCATGCTCTGCTTGGCCATGCGCGGCGGCGTGGTACAGGGCCAATTCATGTCAGAGTATCGTGTGGATATCTCTGCCTTGAGCGCCCTCAGTTCAGCTACCGCAGTGTCACGCTCCGCTGTCGCAGAATTCTTTGCGGCTCGGAGCTCCTGGATCTCTCCCATCACTTTCTCCACCACCTGAGCAGTGCCATACATCCAGCGGCATGGTGCCTGAGACGTGCGTGCATGGCAGGTCCGAGCGCGCATGGTGTGGTTTTCGGCAATTCGCACCTCAAGCGCGTTGGCAGAAAGATGGGTCTGGCGCAGACATTGCTGCCGCGTGACAGCGGCCTGCATAGCAGCTCGCTGCAGGTGTGACATGAATCTGCGGATATCGGGACGATGGCAGACAACTCAGCCATAACGCGGAGCAACAGGGGTAGTCCCAATCATCATCCCTCCTTATGCATCAGTTCCACCCTCACCGATTTGCCAACTCTCCACGCTCCACCTCAGTAAGATGAGCTTCGCATCGCCAGCACAGTAGCTGCGACGCATCTGCAAGTCGGCATCGTTGCAGATTGTGTGAAGCACTTGCATGCATGACCAGCAGTGACATGGGCCTGGACACCATGGCATGGGGGCAGCCGTGTATTCATGAGCACACACAAAGTGTATGCTTGGGGGTGATGGTAGTGGTGGGAAGGGGGGGGGGGGGGGGGGGGGGGGTCATACCACCTGCCGTATCCAACGGCGGTTGACAGCTATGGTCATCCAGCGGACCCTTGGGCTGAATGTTATGCGCTCTTGGTGTGGGTTCCCCCACAGCAGGTGTTGCCGAATTCGCTCTGAGCTCACGCTCATCTTTTGCCTGGCTAGCAGATACCGGTTGCTCGTCGCCCATCCCTGTTGGGGACACCTCCTCCGTCGCCACAGCCGCCCAGCTGCAGACTCCTACGCCCCCAGTGGTAATCGCCTCGCCCGGCTTGTCGCTGCGCGACCAATTGTTCTTGGCGCAAAGCGGCCCCACGTCCTCCGTGACGCCCCGGCTCGCAGGACCGGTGGTCAAACTCGCGAGCTGCTGAAAGCTGAGGTCTGTGACGACGGTTGACACACTTGTTTCCACGCGCGTCTCTCCCTGGCTGGCGTCGCCCTCGCTGCCGCTGCTGCTGACTAGCGGAGGGCTTGGCGGGCGGCGTCGCGACGAGGAGCGCCGGGGCGTCGTGGCCGCAGCTGCCCCGTCGCCGCCGCTGCCGCGCTCCAGGGCGCACAGCTGCCGCTGAAGCCAGCGCTGGTGGCCACTGCTGCTAGTACCGCGCCGATGCTGCTGCTTCACGCGAGTCAGGTAGCCCGCGTGCCGGCACAGGCTGGATACCGCAGCCTCCATGTTGTCCACGCGGCTGAGCACCTCGCGATAGTCCAGGAGGGGTCCGCGCTGCCCGCGCGGCGACGGGACGCCCCGCCGGTCGGCCTCGCCCACAGGACTGGCCGTCATCCTCAGACTACAGACGCGCCTCTCTACTCTTTAACCCCTCCCGCCCCCTCCACGGACGGCTGCTTCTCGGTTTTGGTGCACGACAGTGGGTCGAGGCGCAGGAAGCACGAGCGAGCTGGACTACCGGGCAGGTTGTCGCTATCCTGAACTCTTGAAGCCGTCAACTTCGCGGGTCTCCGCACAGTCACTCAGGTAGCTGACGGGTTTGTTAGACAGTGCACATGTCTGCGGTGCTCTGAGGTGCTCTGCTGATTAGCGACTATGCTCTGGCTGCTGGCTGCCATCCGCCGAAGGTGCGGCAGAGCGCGCCGCTGACCCCGGGTCGCCGCCGCCCCCAAGTACATCGTTCAGTACGTCAGGCGGACCCGGCGCATCGCGGGCGGCGGGAGCGTCGCCCACGGCATCACCGTCCAGCGGCAGTGCGCCCGGTGCCGCCCAACCAAGGCCGAGCCCGCTCGCGCCTCCCTCGCCTGCTGCCCCGCCGGCTCCCACGTAAATCCTTACGCCCAGGCGGCGAGCCGGTCGTCGAGTCCCGAGTACGCTACGGGCGTGGCAGGTACGACCGGCGCGCGCGCTGCCTCCCCTGTAGGGTTCCTCACTTTTTGGTTTATACAGGGAGAGCGTCAAGAGAATGGACGCCTGTAGTTACGCTCGTAGTGTCGTCGCCTCGCGCCGCAGTGCTTTGTTTTCCCGCCCCCGGGACAGGACTGGCACCACTGAAACCCTTGCAGCGTCTCTACGACGGCCGTAGGTTTAGGCAGCAATCCAGTCACGGAAAAGCCCTGGGTAGGCGACGCTCCGTTATAGTCATCAAGCAAAATGCCGAGGCCAAGACTAATTAGGGGCTACGAATGGAATTTCCAACACTTGGATCACCGTTTAAAACACTGCCATAAAAATACCCGGCACTGACCACCAAAGGTCCGCCCCACCCGTTTGGGCGTCGGCCCATTCGAGTAATGCGAGTTGGGGCAAGCCCCAACCCGCGGAGCAAAGCATTTCGGGAGTGCGATACGTGTACAACAAAAAAGGCAATGTGAGGGAGGGTTTAAACCTTACACCCTAAAAACCCCGCAGTAAGATTTCAGCAAGATTTCGGGGCCCGGCGCGTCGCATCGCGATGACGACGGCGTTCCGACCGGTCAGGAGGTCCCGGAGCGGCCCCAATCGCGGCCGCGCGGTGGCAACCGCGGCTTGGTGCTCGCCCGCCTGCACTCAAGGCTACACGCGGCGCGGCGGGGCGGAGCGCGGCGGGGCGGAGTGCCGTCGACGGCTTGGACAGTCGCCGACGCGCTTTCAGTCGATGGCGTCGCCGAGGGCGCCGCGTGGGCGCCGAGGATCGACGCCGCACCCAGGTCGCTCTAGCCCGCTCGTGTCAGACACCACCCGGCTGACGTGGTGGCCTTCGCTGAGGTCGCCGCTGCGTGGCTAGCCATGGCGCACGCCTTGCTGGCCGAGCGGCACTGCCGTCGGGGGGCGCACCGCGCCGGTGGAGCGGGACAATCGTCGGTTCTGTTGTCGCCCGCATTGTCGTCCGTCGCTACGTTTCGGGGCGTCGTAGCGCCCCCGGTTGTTGCTCCCGCTCCGCTAGCGGTGGATGCGCCGGCCGGCCGCCGCGGTAGCAAGGCCTCACGGGCTCGGTATCCGCCTCTCCCTACTCGCCCATCTCCGGCCGGCGACTGGGTGGGGTGAGGTGCGGTGGACCGCCTCTCCGACGTGGACATGGTGCACATGCCGGCGGAGATGTCCCTGGATCCCTATCGACTTCCAAGTAGCGTGGGCGGAGGCACAACGCTGCGTGAATGAGCGGGTGGTGGCGGCCGATAACCCCGTGGTGTTGGATAGGGCGTTGAATAAGTGGAAGTACATGTTGCCGCAGTGGTTGCTCAGGGCCCTAGGGCCGAGGCGGGCGGCGGTGGCAACAAGCATTGGCGTGGCGCTTCCGCGCATTCGCCGAGCGGCGCATGACCGAACTCGTGCGCTCAATGGACAAAGTCCACAGATTTTACAAAGCGGTATGCATGCGGTGCTTGTAGTTCGCGATGGGGCACAAAGGCAGAAAATCCGCAACGAAATCCGCAGCGTTCCGGTTCTAGCCAGCCATCGTAGAGCGAAGCCATAAGGCATCAATACCACATGTCGGGCCATGGCATGTGCTGACAAGCATGGAGCCCCCGCGCGGGCGGAGGCCCAGCACCTGTGCAGCGGCGGCCGAAAGAGCATCGTGGGGAAGCTTGTGGGCTGACTCGTGATCCGATTGGAAAAGCGATAGGGACCCTGGCCCGCACACGATGATGCACAAGCGCATGGTATGAAATCGAGAGGCCGCGGCACCCGTACACTTGAAGCCAAGATCGATGAGGGCCACGAAGTCACGCAAGCGAATCGCTCGGCTGAGGTGGCGTTGGACAACCAACATGGTCATGGGCTGACCATCGGTGGCATCACCCGTCGTACCCGTACGTATCTGAGGCGGAGCTATAGTACCGCCTGGCTGCAATTCTAGTAGGGAAGGAGTTGCCGCTGACGGAGTGGGTGCCACTATATTCCCACTAAATCGCCGGGCGACGGTATCGTGAGAGTAGTTACAAAAGCGCATGTAGCAACTTACGGTATATTGGCAGCACTCGTACAGCCGATAGGAAGCAATTGTTGGGCAGCAAAGGCGGCTTCATCAGTACCAACTCCATGGGGAGTGGCCGCAAAAGAAGATGTGGTGACGCGCAGTCCTCCGCTACTGCCCGTACCCGTACGGGCCGTAGCACCAGCTGATGGATCATGTGCAGCGGTGGTCGTAGCATTACCGACCGCAAGTAACTCGAAGGTCTCGTGGGCCTATTAATATTTGTGCTTTGGTGGGCAACAAATACATTGTCTGCAACCAAAGCACACGACGCGCCATGAAACATGCCTTCCAGCCCTGTCTGCTGCCGCCGTGCATGACCGGTGGTCATGTGCGCCTGTCGAGCATGGATGACGGGGACGACCGGAATCCCGGGCACTTGCGCGGCGAGACTCTGGTCGAGTTTCTGAATATTAATCACTATGCGTAGCAGGCTGCTACGAGTATCATCTATCCCGTACGCGGCGCGTGGGCGCCACACATTATTTTCCTGCGGTAACGTGGAGAGGGCCCGTATAGTGTCGCACACGCGGCGCATCTCGATAGCGTATGATGTGTGCTGGTACATCTCACATCGTCCGGCGAGCATCATGCATCAGTCGTCTTGTATGGTATTCGTATAAAACGACGACTAAGTATTAGCACTATTCTTGTAAGCTTTAGGCGATAGGCTTTAGCGTAGGCAAGGAAAAGGTTTGCAGCGAAGGAATTGCAACAGTGTCCCGGGGCGTACACAACCTTTATATACAGGTCGGCTAGCGGCTTGGCAGCCGGCTGCGCGCATGCGCTATAACATAAGCTTCGGAAATGCAATTTAATCTTGGGTCATCGGCCGCCATCGTTTCATCATTGCTACGGTATTGCCGCGGCATTGCGGTATTGCTGCGGCATTACTGACGCTGCATATCGGGTATACGGATGACATGGTGCGGCCTCGAAGCAGACATATGTACGAGCTATCGTGTGTGTGACTATATGTACTGGTGGTGTACGAGTATGATAAGCATATGCTGAGTAGTACGGGTATGGGTATGGGTATGGGTATGCAGGTAGGTTATGTTGGTAACCCTAACATTCCATCCCGGCCCAAAAACGTAGGACTTATGGGATACGCATAGGGAAGCAAGCGGGGTATTTGGCGGACAAGGCACAATAATCGGGTTTGTATATGCATTTGCCGGAGTGAAGGAGTTTTAGAGACATAACCGAGCAGCATATGAACACGTTTGTTAGAATGTGGCTCTCAGGTATCGTGGAATACGGGATGACCTTCCATAGCAAGAGGCAGGCGGAGTTTGGCATTCATATGAGTTCAGCTTACGATGGGGTATGGGCTGACGCAAAGAAATCATAGAACCGGTTGTTTGCGAAGCAGTATTCCGAGACGACGGCGTGGGCATCCTATATTTCTGTGCGATGTTTGTGCGATCCGCGGGGTCGACAGGTTGGGATAAGAAGGTAGCGGACGTGTGCGGGTTCAGGCCGGAGCGGGCATCAAATGGACGAGTGCATTTAAAGGCGGAGTGATTGGTATTTTTATATGTAAAATCGGCGAGAGATAAATTGGGCCAATTGTCATTACGGAACGAGCACAACGAGCGGAACATATTTTGCCAAAGTTGAGGTGAAGCGGGCGAGACCGCGGTCTTCTATCATTATGCGGCAAAGCATGGCGTGGCGGCGGAAAAGAGTGTCGATAAATGAGCGGGCAAGCTGATGAGCGTCTACGTGGATACTACAAGGGATGAAGTGGGCTTGTTTTGTGATCATGCGTACAAGTCTGGTTATAGTGGCAAAGCTATTTGCGCAGAGGGCGCCATGCTAGTGATAAACAAAGTTTATGGGAATAATTGCCTAGGAGCGGGTGCTTGTATGTACGGGAGACATGGAGCCTATGTGTTGTTGTATGGAATTATGTGAAGGGTGTCAACGTGGGCGAGTCTGTTGCGCATGATAGGTCACCATAAGATTTCCGAATTGTGGTGAGAGTGCGTGCGCCATCAAGATGGCCGGCAGCGTGCGTCGAGTAATTCCGGAATGATCAAATTAAGCTATCGAACTACGGGTGCCGCACACGTGTGCAGTTTATTGCATAAGTGTGTAGTACCCTAGAATTCTAAGCACACATAGCCAGGTTTTCGGCTGTTGGACCTGCCGACTCGGCAAAAGCTAGCCAAGGCCAGGCCAAAGAGCTGATTAGAATTCGGCGGGATGATATGCAGCGGCGAGGTCTGCGCGACGAGGCGGACATTGCACTTCCCCCCCAGTTTCGGCACGCGCCACTTATCGCTCACCGCAATGCCGCTCGTTGATGGGACACCCGTCCAGGTCGCGTTTGACAGCCTTCCCGCAGCTGCGAAGTCCTTATGGCGTAGGGCAAACCCCGAGGGGGCCACCGAGGCTCTCACCCTTACTGGAGCTGTCGCCGGGCGCACTGGCGCGTGGACGATGGTGGACTTCCATGTCATGCACCCCGAATTAGTCCAAAAGATCAGCACCAAGCAACAAACCCTCGTTGTCATCGGGCAGCCGACTGGCAGCGACGGCCCCCAGACACCCGCAGACCGTGAAAACTCTGTCCTTCTCCAGCGGGTGTTGACTGCGGACGGCCCTGACGGCCAAGACAACGACGCTGCGCGAGAGGAGTATGGCGCTGAGCCGACCGCAGAGAGTCGGCCTCTCAGTGAATGCGCACCGATGAGCGCATCAAGTGCCAGCGCACCCAGGAGAACTACCCTCCCATCCGGCTAGGAACACTCAGACAGATGTCGGCGCTTAGTACGCCCTCCGTGCTCAGTTCTATTCTCACCTTCTTGCCTATTCGGCACCTTGACGACTGCCTGGAGGACATGGACGATCATGTGTGCAACATCGGCGTCAAGGACTGGACCCTTTTCATTCTCGGCGTTGTGATTGCAATGTCAAACTTCCATGGCGTGAAAATGGAGTCTCTTTGGGACAAAAAGGCTTTCCAATGATGAGGGAGATCCGCACCAAGTTTGGGTTTTCCACCGTCATGTTGAGCTGGACCAGATTTTGTCAGTGGAAGAAGTTTTTTGGTACTGGCTGTCTCGTGCGACCGAGCCCGACTCTAATACGGAGACTGTCAACGAATGGCTTAGCGTCCTTCATGAGTTGTGGGCGAAACGTTTTAGTCCAAGGACGATATTGACTGCAGATAAGACCATGTTTGAATGGCGGTTGGGCCTATGTGGTGACTTGCACAAATCATGGTTGCCAAACAAACCACATCCAATAGGTTGGATGCTGAAAACCGCGGCGTGTGCCATAGTAGGTGTGATAGTTTTTCTGGAGTTAGCACATCGCAAGGAGGAGATGCAATACAAGCCTTGGGAAAGCGAGTTTGGAGCCACAACAGCGGCGTGCACCCTGCGCGTTACGAAGCCGTGGCATAACTCTGGAAGATTTTTTATTGCTGATTCATGATTTGGCACAGCCCTGGCGCTCATGCATGTCTTGCGGCTTGTTCTGCATTGTTGCTATCAAGACTGGCTCTGCTGGCTACCCAAAGCAAGAGTTGATCAGATTGGCTCCGACACGATTCGACTACGAGGCAATGCTCTAGACTTTCAATTTCGAGCAGCGAGGTTGGCAAGCAAGTGCAGGTCACCGCGGCTGTGCGGACAGACAAGAAATCTAGACTAATCGCTGCCATGTGCGCGCTACAAATCGTGTGCTGCATGCGAGTGCTGAGCGAATCAAGGTCAAGTTTCAGGGCGGCCAGATCATCAGGTTTGCATATGACGTGGAACTACCGGAGCAGCACGGCATGTACAACTAGCATTTCAACGCAATTGAAGATACCGGCCGTCGGAAAAGATCGGCGGCCACTGCACACGGGTGCAGTGGGCTAGAGCTTGTGGCGCAAGGGCCAATGCCGCCATGCGCGTCTTCCGCCGCCGCCGACGTGTTCCTCTAGACCCAAACCCTGTCAAACAGCGCCGACCGGTACTTAAGATGGGCTTTGTTTAGATGGGCATGCATACGTTATTAGACATATAGCATAACCCGTCGTTGGCAGTATTTAACGCAATCGGGGATACTGTTACCGTAGTAGTTTGCTTGGGTAGTATAGCTGTGGCGAATTCGATCCTATTTTGTGCTAGACCTTTGTCAAGCATTTGAGGATCATATTTTGTTAAGTCCTGGCGTAAATCCGGTCAACGTGATCGGGCATCGGCCTCATTCTACGAGCTTTAATTGCGCGGTACCATACGTCGAGCACGGGCTTCCGGTGCGGGGTTGGTTTGCTAGATATGGTAAAACAACACGGAGCCATAGTGAGTGACGGCGGCTTAACATTGGTAGTTGGGTGGGCAGGTGGCGTATAGAGTGGCATAATGTGGTATGACCGAGATCGTAGAACTAGTTTATATATGGCAACATCATTTGGTCAAGCGCAACCACGCGGAAAAGTTCTTGGGCATAGTAGCAGAAGGGGTATCTGATATAGGCAGATAGTGAAACTTTGGTATAATAAGTAGCGCGCACTGTCGGGGGTGTCCTTTTGCGTTTTGCTGAAGTATCAGAGCATGTATTGTGTAAGTGCGTACGCGGCAACGTACATGTTCGCGCTGTTTTCTATAAATTCTACGTATATTGGGACAAAATATTATAAAAGTGATGCGGTCATGCGAGAGTACTTATGTATATATTTGAAAGATAAATGTCCGACTTCGGGGGATCGTTGTAAATGCTGTGCAACTTCAGGCGGGGCTCAAATCGCGAATTGCAGCAATGTTTTTATCGGAACGCCGCGTGCCCCGTTGGCTATCTAGTGGCCCAAATACTCGAGTTCCTTCTTGGCATAGGAGAATTACGGAGTTGCAAACAATATGTGGGAATGGCGAGTAAAACAAGCGTGGTATACGGTATAGTACGTGTTCATCGAGGGAGATACTAAATACCAAAACGTGGTCAAAGTAGACAAGAATAAACGTGCTTTAATACAACTGCAAAACGTGGTTAAAAATCCATCGTTCAAACGCCGGGGCACTGACCAGTCCAAATGGCTAGGAATTCGTACAGACCGAAGTGAGTTATTTTGAACGATACTTTGTGGACGTCTGTATTTTGTTCCGAGGTGGTGTTAGACCAAAATTATATCGATGGCGGAATACACGGTAGCGCCGGAGAGCATATCTAAGAACATGGCGGCGTGTGGTATCGGGAAACCTATTCGGCGGGTATATTTATGCTACTGGCGAGAATCAATGCACATGCGTATGCCCATATTGTCATGGGGACTGGGACAAGATTATAGAGTAAACATTACATGCCACTATATTTCACTATTAGCCTATTTTTTGGGGACAATATCATAGCTTTAAACCATGTGCAGGTTTTCAGGGTTCGCGTGTACTGGCGCAAAGAACATGATCACCTGGTGGCGGCGGAACGAGGCAAAGGCGGCGGGTTGAGGCAGGGGCACATGTAGTGCGGGGGGTAGGTTGCCGCGAAGTCGAGGCAGTTCTCCGCCTCCCACACTTGTCTAACCGTTCTCGCTAAAACAAGTAGGAAGTGGGGCTGTGGGGTCAGTATGGGTTCCCCCTTGCGGGCTATCGACGAACTTGGCGCTGCACTTGAGCGGGCGGAGGCACTTCTTCAAGCGCATGAGGAAACGTTCGGTAGGGAAGTTCTTCTCGCGATGGCAACAAGTTGTATCGGGTCTGCCTTCTGGCGGCCCGTCTCCTCGCGTGGGGCAGCCTTGCGTGATGTTGCGGCCTTCGAAGAGTCGTTTAGGGGGGGTGGCTTGCGCCCCCCTGCGTCTTTGGCCGAAGTAGTGGCGTCTGAAGTGGGTGCCGCGGGCAGCCCCGGTATGTAAGGCGGCGCGAAGCGTTCCCACTCGGTAGTTGCATGGGCCCCACGGACCACCCCGGATGGGACTGAGGTAGAACCACACCAGACCGGTCACTGGCTTCCTGCCGAAGACGGCCACACTGAATATGCCGACTACAAAGCTGTCAAGGCGGCAATATCTGGCCTCCCGACTAAATGGCGGTACTCGCATACCTCATGGGATACTAAGGTGCGCAGCAACCCCCCCCCCCCCCCCCCCACTACCCACCCGCCCGCCTTCCTACATATTGTAGCCTTCCCGCTTTGCAATCAATGGGCTGGACACAGCCAGCCGGAAACAAGCCATTTGTTACATGGATGGGGCCATGTGGACCACACAGCCATAACCACATGAGATATGGCAGTAGCTTCCGGCCGAAGACGGCCACAGCGAATATTTGGAAGTTTTTGGGCGTTGGCTTCCTCCGAGTGAGAGGAAGGCACACAAGTCGGCACCGCCGAGGCTTGCCTATCATCCGCCATGCTGGACGGTCGCGCACAAAGGCTCCACGCTGGCTTGACTAGCCTTACGCTTCGGCCGAGGCTGTAAGTCGGCCTCGGCTGCAGTCGTTACACGACGCTGCTTCCGAGCACGCACGACGAATGCCGGGTTATGCTTGAACGGCGGCAGCATGTCGCTACCCGTAATGCACTAGCAAAGCGCCTGTATTTCAGCAATGGCTTAATATATTAAGTAACTTGACAGTTGAATCAGCGATGCGTCGATTTTTCAGA
Source organism: Tetraselmis striata (assembly GCA_006384855.1). Taxonomy (NCBI): domain Eukaryota; kingdom Viridiplantae; phylum Chlorophyta; class Chlorodendrophyceae; order Chlorodendrales; family Chlorodendraceae; genus Tetraselmis; species Tetraselmis striata. The sequence continues at coordinate 56,701 of VCJN01001846.1, forward strand.
AAATTTTAAAAGAACGGGTTCTATATCACTGGCCTACAGTTCCATGAATTGCATTGCCAACACTTTGAAGTAGTCGCTACCAGCAGCGAGCGTTTGCATTGCCATCGCTTTGAAGTACCAAAGTTTTTTTTCCATTACCAATAGCGAGTAGCGAGTAACAGTACCAATACACTAGCAATACCAGCAGCGAGTAGCGAGTACCAGCACCAGCATCGAGCGTTCGCATTGCCAGCGCTTTGAAGTACCAGAGTTTTTTTCCGTTACCAACAGCGAGTAGCGAGTACTAGTACTCATAGCCTCCCAACCGTGAGATCGTATCCGGACGGCTGTGTAATTAAGGACCGTGGGCGGGTGGGTGTGCGGGTGGGTGGATTATAGTACTTAGTAGTACATTCCAGTAGATAAGCGCTTTAGTCATGCACCTATAAGCCCGATCCGCTGCACTATACGGGTACCCGTACGGCAATACAGCTCACCGCCGAAAAATCGACGCTTCGCTGGATTAAATATAGCATAGGGCGCTGGCATATAGCAGAAACGCCCATTCTCCTTGGTCTTTTTTGAAAGCAACTCTGCAGCCTTGTTGTGCTGGCGCCGCGTCGGAGGCGCCGTAGTATCTGCCTTTTGGGTAGTGCCTTTTGGGTAGTGCCACATGGCGACAAGATGATTAGCAAGCCATAGAAATACAAAGGCGAACAACAACATTACATCGCAGTAAGGTCACCCACCTTGGCGAATGGCGTCCCTATTTCGAGGCCGGCTGAGGATTGTCGGCATCCAGGCGAGGGAGTGCATCGCTCGTGCAGCTAGCAGTTGGGGGGATGTGGGTAGGTCGAACGCGATGGCGACATGATTAGCAAGCCGAAAAAATACCAAGGTGCTGAACAACATTAAATCGCAGCAAGGCCGCCCACCTTGTGACTGGTAGCGCCTCTTTCGAGGCCGGCTGCAACTAGGCCGCCCCGGGGGCTGGGGAGACTTCGCTAGTGCCAACTTTTGCAGCGGGGGCGGCGGGTGCGACGCTCTTGCCAGCTTTCGCTGTCGGGGGGTATGGGTCGAATGTGCGATGGCGACCACATAATCAGGAAGTCGGAAACTGAAAAAACCCCAACATAGCCTTACATTGCAGCAAGGCCGCCCACCTTGCGACTGGCGTCGCTTCTTTTGAGGCAGGTTGCGACTATGCGGCAGCAAGACGAGGGGGTGCGTCGCTCGTGCAGCTAGCAGTCGGGGGGATGTGGGTAGGTCAAACGCGCGATGGCGACATAAGTAGCAAGCCAAGCCATAAAAATGCAAAGGTGGACAACATCATTCTGTCGCAGCAAGGCCTCCCACCTTGGCGACGTGCGTCGCTTCTTTTGAGGCCGGCTGCGACTCGTTGGCGGCGGGCGAGGAGATGCGTCGCTTGTGCCAGCTTTTTGCACTCCGGGCTGTGGGTCGAACGTGCGATGGCGACATAATAGTTAGCAAGCCGAAAACTGAAACAGCCCAGCATAGCCTTACCTCGCAGAAAGGCCGCCCACCTTGGCGACTCGCGGCGTCTCTTGCAAGCCGGCAGCGACTCGTCGGCAGCAAGGCGAAGAAGGTGCGTCGCTCGTGCCAGCTTTTGCACTCGGGGGCTATCGGAGGAACGTGCGATGGCGACATAATTAGCAAGTCGGAAACTAACTAAAACAGCCTAGCATAGCCTTACATCATCGCAGTAAAGCCACCCACCTTGGCGACTCGCGGCGCCTCTTGCGAGCCGGCTGCGACTCGTCGGCAGCAAGGCGAGGGGGTGCGTCGCTCGGGGGCTGTGGGTGGAACGTGCGATGGCGACAACATTAGCAAGCCGGAAACTACAGGAGCCCATAGCCCATAGCCTTACATGACAGCAAGGCCGCCCACCTTGGCGACTGGCGTCGCTTCATTTGAGGCCGGCTGCGACTCGTCGGCAGCAAGGCAAGGAGATGCGTCGCTCGTGGCACATTTTGCAATCGGGGGGTGTGGGTCGAACGTGCGATGGCGACATAATTAGCAAGCCTAAAAACTACAGAAGCCCAGGACAAGATAACATCGCAGCACGGCCGCCCACCTTGGCGACTGGCGTTGCTTCTATTAAGGCCGGCTGCAACTCGTCGGCAGCGGGGGCAGGGAGTGCGTTGCTCGAGCCAGCTTTTGCAATCGGATCCCGTCGGTCGAACATGCTATGGCGACATAATTACCAAGTCGTAAAAATACGAAGGTGCACCACAACATTATATCGCAGCACGCCCCCCCCCCCCCCTCCACCCTGCCCTCCATCCCGCCTATTCCGCATCTCTTTCCGTGGGCATGGTGGTTGTCGCGCCTTTAGCCTCCGAGCCGCTGGCATCCGGCACGCCCTCACCCCCGCCAAATGCGAGCGCAAGTCCAGAGAGTGTGGCTGTCGACGCGCCGGCTCCCTGCCCGCCGCTCTCTCCCGCGTGGCTATCGCGAGGCGTAGGCAAGCCCTCGGCAGCATCGCCAACAGCAGCCGCTTAACTCGGCGACATGTCTGCCGCTGGCGGACCCGGCCCCTGACCCGCCACAGCCTGCGTATCGGCCCGGCTAGGTCCAACGGCCAGGGCCGCCACGCGACGAGGGCGCTTGGCATGCGGGTCGGGAGCAGCGCCGCGAGTGGGTTCGTCGCTCGGGCCAGCTTTTGCGCTTGGGGTATGCGGGGGCCAACGTGCGATGGCGAGTCAATTAGCATGGCGTAAAAGTAACAAGTGCGCAGAGGCAACAAAGGTGCAGCGGCTCCAACCCACCTTGGCGACAGGAGGCGCCCCTGTCGAGGCCGGCTGCGATTCGGGAGCAGCGCTTCGAGGGGGTGCGTCGCTCGGGCAACCCTCTGCGCTCGGGGTCCGCGGGGCCAACGTGCGATGTCGACTCAATTAGCGAGCCGTAAAAGTAATAGGTGCGCAATGGCTACGCGGTGCAGCGGGGCCAACCTACCTTGGCGACTCGCGGCGCCCCTGGCGAGGCCGGCTGCGGCTCGTTCAGCAGGCAAGCGAGGGGGTGCGTCAACACGACTGCAATTCAACACGACTGCCACTCCGAGTACCAGGTCACCCAGGCGTTCATTGTCGCGTTTACCAACAGTAGGCGAGGACTGCTGCCCCAACCTTGTCGCTCCTTGCAAGCCGTCCACAGAGTTTGTTGTCGACTGAAGTGCGTTTCTGTGGGCGACAATGGGGTTTCCTGCGACTGCGACGAGTCCAGAAGGTGCCGGCATTGCAGCCACCTTTATCTCTGACGGGCACTTCACGATACGGAGGTTCGCCTACGTTTCGAGCAGGGCGTCGTAGGCATTGCAGGGCAGAACCCGCCGCACCAAGCTGCGCACGGCGTTCCAGCTTTGCAGGTCCAACCACCAGACGGTGCAAGCGCCTGCGTGGCCGGGGGCGAAGGTGTGCTGGGAGGCAAGGACGAGGTAGGGCACAAGGACGAGGACGAGGCGCAGGTCGTTCGGGCCTTTTGCAGCGGGGGCAGCGGGTGCGTCGCTCGTGCCAACTTTTGGAGGTATGGGCCAGTCGGGAGGTATGGGTCGAATGTGGGATGGCGACTACATAATCAGCAAGTCGGAAACTAGAAAAACCCCAACATAGCCTTACATTGCAGCAAGGCCGCCCACCTTGTGACTGGCGTCGCTTCTGTTGAGGCCGGTTGCGACTCGTCGGCAGCAAGGCGAGGGAGTGCATCGCTCGTGCATCTAACATTCGGGGGGATGTGGGTAGGTCAAACGCGCGATGGCGACATAATTAGCAAGCCATAAAAATGCAAAGGTGGACAACAGCACTATGTCGCAGCAAGGCCGCCCACCTTGGCGACATGCGTCGCCTCGATTGAGGCTTGCTGCGACTCGTCGGCATCGGGGGCTGGGGATACGTCGCTAGTACCAACTTTTGCAGCGAAGGCAGCGGGTGCGTCGCTCGTGCTAGCTTTTGCAGTCGGGGGTATGGGTCGAATGTGCGATGGCGACATAATCAACAAGTTGGAAACTAAAAAAAGCCCAACATAGCCTTACATCGCAGCAAGGCCGCCCACGACCCTGCGACTGGCGTCGCTTCTTTTGAGGCCCATTGCGACTCATCGGCAACAAGGCGAGGGGGTAGTCGCTCGTGCAGCTAGCGATTGGGGGGGGGGGGGGGGGGGGGGTAGGTCGAACGCGCGATGGCGACATAATTAGCAAGCCATAAAAATGCAAAGGTGTGCAACAGCACTATGTCGCAGCAAAGCCGCCCGCCTTGGCGACGTGCGTCGCCTCGATTGAGGCCGGCTGCGACTCGTCGGCATCGGGCGAGGGGGTGCGTCGCTCGTGCAAGGTTTGGCACTCGGGGGCTATCGATGGAACGTGCGACGGCGGCATAATTAGCAAGCCGGACACTACAAAAACCTTGCATAACCTTACATCGCAGCAAGGCCGCCCACCCTGGCGACTGGTGGCGCCTGCGAGCCGGCAGCGACTCGTCGGGAGCAAGGCGAAGAAGGTGCGTCGCTCGTGCTAGCTTTTGCACTGGGGGGCAGTGGGTCGAACGTGCGATGGCGACATAATTAGCAAGCCGAAAACAACAGAAGCCCATGACAAGATAACATCGCAGCAGCAGCACGGCCGCCCACCTTGGCGCCTGGCGTTGCTTCTTTTGAGGCCGGCTGCAACTCGTCGGCATCGGGCGGGCAAGGAGTGTGTTGCTCGTGCTAGCTTTTGGAGTCGGGGGCTGTCGGTCGAACGTGTAATGGCGACATAATTAGCAAGCCGTAAAAATACAAAGGTGCACCACACTACCAAAGCATTACATCGCAGCACAGCCACAACCTCCACCCCCCTCCCCCCCCCTCCACCCTGCCCTCCATCCCGCCTATTCCACAGCTCTTATCGTGGGCATGCTGGTTGTCGCGCCTTTAGCCTCCAAGCCGCTGGCATCCGGCACGCCCCCACCCCCGCCTAATGCGAGCGCAAGTCCTTAGGGTGTGACTGCCGACGCGCCGGCTCCCTGCCCGCCGCTCTCTCCCGCGTGGCTATCGCGAGGCGTAGGCAAGCCCTCGGCCGCATCGCCAGCGACAGCCGAGATCGGCGACATGTCTGCCGCTGGCGGGCCCTGCCCCAGACCCGCCACTGACGGTGTTTCGGCCCAGCTAGGTCCAACGGCAAGGGCCGCCACGCGACGAGAGCGTTGGGTGGGGGCACGTCGAGCAGACGCAGCCCTTGGTCGAGCGGGTCGGGCGGACCGGCTGGCAGATTCTCGAGAGGGTGGCCGCGTGCGGGGGGGAAGGGGGGGGGGTGCTAGGCTTGTTGAATAAGGAGTAGCAGACAAGGATAGCCAGCGGGAATGGCAAACAGGAAACCAGGTGCGAATCGCCATGCCCGCCGCCTGTACCGGCACCGGACGCCGGACGCCGGACGCCGTCGTTCGACCGTCGCCCGTCCGTCGACGGACGCCGGGCCCCGGGTCGGCGGACTGCCCCCGCACCGTGGCGACTCCTTTTTACATCATCATTTTACAGCATATACTTGGACCACCGTATAGTCGCTATATAGAAGAGGCGGGCACGTCTCGCTTGCTGATTCAGCAGTAAAATCGCGCTGTTGTACCGCATTATTTTGGCGTATCAGACGGATATATGACGTGCCTGGGCTAGAATACACGCGCGTCCATTCAGAAATGAGCCGTACACGTACCTCTACCGTGAAATCAAACGAGCGAAAACCGAACGTATGACAGTTCATACACAAAGCGCGTATGACGGAGGACGGACGGACGGACGGAGGATGGAGGACGCCTGAAAAATCCGTCATAAAACCGTATTGCAACCGGTATCGATTCTCTCGTATTCCAGGCGATTTCGGACGCAGTCCTCCTTTTCCTCCGCTCAACTCAAGAGGTAGGGGAATATGTATGTATGTAGTACATTGTTTGGCGCGCGAGCTAGTAAATTGTTCCATTTTCAGTGAGACAATAGTGAAGCGTAGTGGCCTGTACCGTTTACGCTATAATATTGCCCTTTTCCCATTGTCATGTTGGGCAAATATGACAAGTGAAGCAGTAGGCAGAAATGATTACCCCGTAAATCCTTGTCTGAAACGGCGGTTAAATGCTCTTAATATTCTTCTAACTCGGCAGGTGGATTGCTGGAAGGCGATATATTGTGCCGGGTGGTACATGGGCATCTTAAAGCAGTGGCATTTCGAAGTGAAAGGATGGGCGTAAATGTGGAAGGGAATTTTATTATTGGCATATTTACTTATGTTTAAGGGGAATGAGACAAGATTATAGCGTAAACGGTACATGCCACTACGCTTAACTATTAGCCTATTTTTTGGGGACAATATCATAGCTTTAAACCCTGTGCATTTTTTAGGGTTCGCGTATACTGGCGCAAAGAACATGATCACATGGTGGCGGCGGAACAAGGCAAAGGCGGCAGGTCGAGGCAGGGGCACATGTAGTGCGGGGGGTAGGTTGCCGCGAAGTCGAGGCAGTTCTCCGCCTCCCACACCTGTCTAACATTTCTCGCTGAAACAAGTAGGAAGTGGGGCTGTGGGGTCAGTATGGGTTCCCCCTTGCGGGCTATCGACGAACTTGGCGCTGTACTTGAGCGGGCGGAGGCACTTCTTCAAGCGCATGAGGGAACGTTCGATGGGGAAGTTCTTCTCGCGATGGCAACAAATTGTATCGGGTCTGCCTTCTGGCGGCCCGTCTCCTCGCGTGGGGCAGCCTTGCGTGATGTTGCGGCCTTCGAAGAGTCGTTAAGGGGAGGGGGGGGGGTGGCTTGCGCCACCCCTGCGTCTTTGGCCGAAGTAGTGGCGTCTGAAGTGAGTGTCGCAGGCAGCCCCGGTATGCAAGGCAGCGCTAAGCGTTCCGACTCGGCAGTTGCAGGGGCCCCACGGACCACCTCGGATGGGACTGAGATACAACCACACCAGATCGGTCACTGGCTTCCTGCCGAAGACGGCCACACTGAATATGCCGACTACAAAGCGGTCAAGTCGGTAATCTCAAGCCGGGAACGGGACAAGATTATAGCGTAAACGGCAGAGGCCACTATACTTCACTTATGACTCACTGAAAATGGGACAATTATTTACTAGCTTAAAACCCTGTGCAGGTTTTTAGGGTTCGCGTGTACTGGCACAAAGTACATGATCACTTGGTGGCGGCGGAACGAGGCAAAGGCGGCGGGTCGAGGCAGGTTCTCCGAAGGTAGGTAGGTAGGTAGCTTGCCGCGAAGTCGGGGCAGTTCTCCGCCTCCCACACCTGCGTAACATTTCTCGCTGAAACAAGTAGGAAGTAGGGCTGCGGGGTCAGTATGGGTTCCCCCTTGCGGGCTATACACGAACTTCGCGCCGCACTTGGGGAGGTGCGGGAACTCCTTCAAGAAAATGAGGGAATGATGAGTAGGGAAGTTCTTCTCGAGATGGCAACAAGTTGTATCAGGTCTGCCGTCGGCCGGCCCGTCTCCTCGCGTGGGGCAGCATTGCGTGATGTTGCGACCTTCGAAGAGTCGTTAAGGGGGGGTGCCCAGCGCCCCACTGCGTCTTTGGCCGAAGTAGTGGCGTCTGAAGAGGGTGCCGCAGGCAGCCCCGGCATGCAAGGCAGCGCTAGGCGTTCCGACACGGCAGTTGCAGGCGCCCCACGGCCCACCCCGGCTGAGGCTGAGGTACAACCGCACCATATCGGTAGTCACTGGCTTCCTGCCGAAGACGGCCACACTGAATATGCCGACTACAAAGCTGTCAAGTCGGTGATCTCAGGCCTCCCTACTAAATGGCGGTTCTTGTATGCCTCGGCGGCTACAAAGGTATGCTGCCCCTCGTAATAATTTCCGCGTGCAAGTAGCAGTCACCCGCGGTCGAACCAACGGAACTCTGTTTGTTTACAGGTGTACCAGTGCCGGCAGCATGTAGCCAGCCCGGCCCGGATGCGCGCGGTTGTCAACAAGCAAACCGGAAAGTGGGAGTTGCAGTTCAGCAACGATGTTCACACGACTACACTTGTCGAGATCCGTGGTGGGGAGGGTGTACCTCAGTCGCTTCGGGGCATACTGCAGCCGCTCCTGCTTCGGGGAATGTCGCCAAAGAATGCGTTGGAGCATGTACCACGCTCGACCATACGCGCTGCCGGAGTCTTGGATGGCATGCGGCCCCAGCTCCTAACTCAGCTACGGCGGTGGAAAAAGTATTTGATCAAGCTCGGCAAAGGAGCGTTTTAGCTCACATCTTTTCACAATCTGCGCGAGTGGGCCGAGTCAAAGGCATTGCCATCAAGGATTGCGTTGGATAGAGTGTCAGAAACTGACTTGGTTGTGCTCCGAGACGGAGTAGATGAGGAGTCGAGTGCTGTGGCGTTTTCTTCACTCGAGCTCTTGAGCACGCTTCGGATGGCTTTGCTTTCTGGATTGCCCTTGCACCTTATGACTGACGGCACGCACAAGGTGTCGTTCAACAAGTGGGTCCTTCTGACAGTCGGCACGACTACGATAAGAAAATCCAGCTTCAAACGGAAACTCGTCAACACGTTCTTGCCAATTGCGTTTTGCTTCGCTCGCTCTGAGACTGCGCCTGCCTTTCTGACACTCTTTCGGGGTCTCTCGTCAACGTGTCGCGAGCTTTTTGGCGTCGCCCTCGACCCTAGTGCTGTTGTCTCCGACAAGGGCTCTGGAGTGGTTTTGGCAATTAGGACGATGTTCCCCGCGGCCAAGGTGACGCCCGTCTATCTCTTTGTCGTTAAGTTGGAATCGGGTCAGACCACAGAATTTGTTTGAACGTGTGTTATAACCGCCGCCGCAGGCAGTAACCTGCTACCACCACCTCTTTCGGAAGATTAAGACCAAGGGCACTAGGTTGAAGGAGGATGGCCGCAGCTACCCTGTCCTCACTTACGAACGCAACAGATCGTTGTGTTTGGAGACTATCACCACGATCTACGAAAGCAGTACACGCGAGCAAGCTGAAGCCGTCGCCGAGGTTTTGATGGCGGAGTGGCGTCGAGTTGGTAAGAGACGGGCGGCGCGCTGGCTCGAGAACGAGTACTTAGGCAGCAACCTAACCTGGATCAACTGCGCCCCAGGTGTAGCAAGTGTTCCTGCGTCTACCAACTCGCAGGAGAGCTGGCACCGCGCAAGCAAATGCGACGAACAGTTTGGCAAACGTCGCCGGCCGACTGACACCCTGCTCGAGGAGGGCTTCCCCGACCTATGCAAGCATCAAGGCGCGCAGCACACAGAGTTGTATGAGGACTTCAACTCCGGTTTGCAGCAGGAATTCTCGCACTACATTCATGGCGCTAATGACTTCTTAAATCCCGACAGGCGTGGGCTAAACCTCTACATGTGGCATGACGGCGAGTTGTTCGTTAACGTCGACTCCCACTCCGAGGACCAAGTCACCATGGCGCGCATTGTCGCGTATACCAACAGCAGGCGAGGAATGCTGCCCCAACCTTGTCGCTCCTTGCAAGCCGTCCGCAGAGTTTGTTGTCGCATGAAGTGCGTTTCTGCGGGCGACAATGGGGTTTCCTGCGACTGCGACGAGTCCAGAAGGTGCCGGCAGTGCAGCCACCTTTATCTCTGGCGTGCACTTCACGATACGGATGTTCGCCTGCGTTTCGAGCAGGGCGTCGTGGGCATGGCGGGCCAGAACCCGCCGCACCGAGCTGCGCACGGCGTTCCCGCTTTGCAGGTCCAACCACTAGACGGCGCAGGGCGCATGCGTGGCCGGGGACGAGGGGGAGTTGGGAGGCGTGGACGAGGCAGGGCTCCATGGCGAGGACGAGGCGCAGGTCGTTCGGGCATTGTCGCGACTGCGCGTCAACCGCGTCAGCCCCCGGCGCCCATTCCCCCGGCGACAACGTCAGTTACCACGCTTGTCACAGAACGTGTGGCCGATCTTCAGCAAACACAAGATTCACCTGTCCCTGGGGAGGACACATGCGCTTGCGAGGGGCTGGAGCCCCGCAAGCGCGGGCGTCCCCGCAAGCCTGTTGCACCCTCGGTCCCCATGGGATGCCCGGACCTGAGCGTATCGCCGGGGGGCTTGGAAGGGGCCAAATGTCACTCAGGCGCGACCGCCCCCATGTCCCTTCGGCAGCTACAACGGCCAAGGGCGTTGCCGGGCCCGTCGACGGACCTCAGGGACCCCCACCGGAGAAGGGTAGCGGGCTGCAACCCCGCAAGCGCGGCCGACCTCGAAAAGCCGGCGCTAAACCAGTCGCGGCGCACGACGATGCGCCTCGGCAGCTTGAGCAGAGTACGCCCGCATGACACGCAAGGGGCCAACAGTCCCGCAAGCGCGCGCGGCCCAACCCTTGCGTGTTGAAGGCCGCGCCACGTGACCGCGACAAGTCCCCATCAGTAAGGTAGTTGTCGCCGTCTCTCCGGCTGACGAGCGTCGTCGACTCATGGCCGAGCTAGATGCCGAATTCGGTGTCCAACCTGCTTCCAGCCCTGACATCATATGGTCTAGGAAGCCACGCCGCAGAGAACGACCGCCGAAGAGGCTGCTAAAGCTGCCGAGCTACGATCCCGCTTGCGACCAAGTCGCAACCCCCAGAACTTCCCCCCATTCCGAGGTAGACAGTGGAAGTGACGGCGCGGCTGAACTCGACATGTCCTTGGCGGAGACTCTTCGAGGCAAGGCATCGCTAGCGACAAAGTAGAGTTACATCTGGCCTCACTGTCGATTCTATGCGCGCACTGGCTCTATCAGCAAGGGGATCCTTTGCGATAACGCGACCTCCGTTATGTAATTGTCGATTACAACGCCTCCCTTATATATCACAAGCCGCATAGCGCGCATGTTTGTCGACGGGTTTCTGTCTCGTGATGAGTATAGAATACACAGGCGTTTCTGCCATGCCAGCGACGCGAAGAACTCCAACCTGGGCTTTGGGCCCTGTGACAGATACGTGTGCGGGACTTGCACGCAGAGCAGCGTGGCGCTCGACGCCAGTGCCACCGGTACAAACATGTCCAGCATGCTGAACCCCGGCGACGTGACAATTATATACGGCGAGGGGTTTGCTCGCAACCTTACGCTGTCATGTGTTTCAGGTAAAAGCGCGTCGGCGACAAAATCTGCGCAGCCATAGTCGATCACATCACTCATCCAAATTCGTTTGGCAATGCTTCGAAACGCAACTTTTGTACCTCCCGTCCCGGCGCAGGGGTCCCAAATCACCGAGTCTTGAAAACTCGCAACGCTCGTCTTGATCACGTCATACTCCCATGGAGCAGTCGGTATAATGGGAGGTATTTCTTGCGTACGTACCGACGTGAATACGGAGAAAGCTCGAGTAATATGGCCTTGGGTCCACTCCCCGGGCATTCCCCACGCCAGTCGCGCGTAGAATTGTTCCCGAGTGCTGCCAAGGCCAGGTGCCGTGACACACTGAGACCTGCACAATTGGCGAGGTGGTGGTTGGCTACATACCAGAAGAGTTGTGTTTACACGGTATGGAGACATGGTGGTGGTGGATGGGGGGGGGGGGGGGGGCGCCTAATTATAGTGCAAAGTGGGCGGCGGACATCACCTAGGGCGGGGAGGGGGCGAGAGGGGACAGGTGGGCGAAATCTTCTTCGGTTGTTGGGAACTTCTCCTCTGGCGGCGGTGAGCCGCACTCGTCGTCAAGGTATTGCCTGATATCCGCAGCGATTAACGGGTTGTCAACGAACCGCGCGGCAGGGTCAAGGCGCCCGTACCGACGGCAGACTTCGCTCAGACGAGGAATCTGCAACTGGTGCCTCTTGTATGTGCTGTTGCTGTAAGTGTCCGGGAAGAGGTCAGGATTGAAAACCATCGTCGGCGGGGTTAGCTGCCAATCCGGAGGCGGTGCAGGCACTCCGGTCTCAGGGGTGAGACAAACGTAGCCGTAAAGGTACCCCGCGGCTTTGTTTCCTCGGCAGGACTCGCAACCAGTAATTGGCACCGACTTGAAGGTTGGCTCCCGAACCACGCGTTCTCCCGCAATCGCGACAACCAGGCCGGGCATCGAATGCGAGGCTCGCAAGCGGCTGCCACCGCACGCATGAACGTAGTCCGCGTCTACCGCCCCCCACGGCGCCATGGCCCTCGCAGCAGCCGGGCGGTCCTCGCAGAGGTTTCCACCTACCCTCGCGTTTCCGAGCACGCGAGGCCAATACCTCCGCAGAAACTCTTCCAGGCCCAGGCCCGATGCCGCGGCTTGCGCAACCTGCGCCGTGTACATCCTTCTAAGCAACCTACCGCAGGTTGGATTACAATCATTCCGAGCTGAATGGGCGAGTGGGGGGGGGGGGGTCTCACCAACGTCGGAGACACCCACGCCATCGCGTCCTCGAGACTAATGTCCGCTCCGTGACGCACGAGATGAAGAGGGCTAAAGCATCCCCAGTAGAAGAGCAACACGATTGTGCCTCGGTGGGCGCTGACAACGGGCAGGCCGATGTCCGCGCCGGAGGGCACGAAAACCAACGACTGCGTGGCGGGCATCATCGACTCACCGAGTTGGAGGAAAGATTGAGCCCTCTGTATGATCTCGTTGAAGACGTGTTGGAGCTCCCTGTAGAGATGTAGGCCATCTTCCGTATCTAGCAGAACAATGCGCAGCGACTCCTCTAGGGAATTCGGCACTTGGCAGCGGGGGTCTTCAGGGCCTGAAATCGAGGACGGTCATCAATCGACTTAGGAATTTACCTGCATGTATTATTGGAGTGGGACCGCGTTGGGGGGGAGGGGGGGGGGCGCTCGCCTGAAAGGTGCATGAGCATCTGGCTCCGGTTTCCAATTCGAATGAGAGGATTCCTCTCGCCGGCGAGGAAGAAGTCGGGGCAAGTGAGCAGCAAGTGAGTCTGCAACGTCGCTATCTTCGTGCCGAGTTCTTCCTCGACTACGAAGCTGAGTTGCTTCCTAGCTAAAAAATCAGCGTTCCCCACAGCGCGCTGCAGGAAAGGTTCTTGCCTGGGCGGCGCAGTCTTGGCACCCTGAGTAGCCGATCTGACACGACACCTGGGGTCGACGAGGTCTCGACGGTTAGCAGTTGTAACAGACAACCGAGGAGTAGTATTGTGTCGCGCGACGAGGTTGGCTGCCCTGAATGGAAACCGCGTGTCCTCGGCTCCTGTTGGCGTCGGCGCCCGCACAGTCGACGCACTCGCAAGGCCAAGTGTGTGTCTCTGAGCCGCTTCGGCTGTACCCGGCTTTGCCGCGGTTATGGGTTTACCCGCCGTCGCCTGTGCCCTAGGCAGGAGATGCTCACCCTGGGGACGGCTGCGTGCTCCTTTTTGGCCCCAACGCGGAGGAGCCGGTAAGCTTGTATGAAGACCGGAAGAACCCCCGGCGGGCCGAGGGTCATGCGCAGAAGTGCGCACCGACGGCGTGTCACCCGCCATGCGGGTCCCACGGGCTCGAAGGCTCCGCGCCGGCGGGTCCTGTGTAGGTTGAGACGCCTTACGCTTCGGCCGAGTCTGAAAGTCGTCCTCAGCGTCCTCGTTGGCTGCAGTAGAGAGACGACGGGATGTAGCCCGAGCGCTCACAAATGCCGGGTTATGCTTGCACGGTTGCCTTTGACCACCCTTCATGCCCTGACAAAGCGCGCAAGTCTTACGTACAGCTATAAATGATGAGTGACGGGCAACGGCACAAATCACGTATACACCTTTTGCTGTGTAACTTTGGCGAGCATCTCTGCATTCTTGCTCTGTTTCGGGCGACGGGGTGCGTCGCTCGGGACAGCCTCTGCGCTCGGGGTCTGCGGCGGCCAACGAGCGATGGCGAGCCAATTAGCATGCCGTAAAAGTATCACGGGGCGCAGCGGCAACACGGTGCAGCGCGGCCATCCCACCTTGGCGACAGCCGGCGCCCCTGTCGATGCGGGCTGCGGCTCGGCAGCAAACACGCGAGGGGGTGCGTCGATCGGACCAGCTCCTGCGCTCGGGGTCTGCGGGGGGCAACGTGCGATGGCGACTCAATTAGCATGCCGTAAAAGTAACTCGTGCGCAGCGGCACCAAAGGCGCAGCGCGGCCATCCCACCTTGGCCCCTGTCGGTGCGGGCTGCGGCTCGGCAGCAAACACGCGAGGGGGTGCGCCGCTCGTAGCAGCTCCTGCGCTCGGGGTCTGCGGGGGGGGGGGGGGGGGGGGGGGCAACGTGCGATGGCGACTCAATTAGCATGCCGTAAAAGTATTTGGTGCGCAGTGGCAACACAGTTGCAGCGCGGCCATCCCACCTTGGCCCCTGTCGATGCGGGCTGCGGCTCGGCAGCAAACACGCGAGGGGATGGGTCGCTCGGACCAGCTCCTGCGCTCGGGGTCTGCGGGGGCCAACGTGCGATGGCGACTCAATTAGCATGCCGTAAAAGTAAATGGTGCGCAGTGGCAACACAGTGCAGCGCGGCCATCCCACATTGGCGACAGCCGGCCCCCTTGTCGATGCGGGCTGCGGCCTCGCAGCAAACACGCGAGGGGGTGCGTCGCTCGGACCAGTCCTGCGCTCGGGGTCTGCGGGGGCCAACGTGCGATGGCGACTAAATTAGCAATGCCGTAAAAGTATCAAGGGGGCGCAGTCGGCAACACGGTGCAGCGCGGCCATCCCACCTTGGCGACAGCCGGCGCCCCTGTCGATTGCGGGCTGCGGATCGGCAAGCAAACACGCGAGGGGGTGCGTCGCTCGGACCAGCTCCTGTGCTCGGGGTCTGCGGGGGGCCAACGTGCGATGGCGACTCAATTAGCATGCCGTAAAAGTAACAGGTGCGCAGTGGCAAACACAGGTGCAGCGCGGCCATCCCACATTGGCGACAGCCGGCGCCCTTGTCGATGCGGGCTGCGGCTCGGCAGCAAACACGGGAGGGGGTGCGCCGCTCGGAGCAGCTCCTGCGCTCGGGGTCTGCGGGGGGCAACGTGCGATGGCGAATAATTAGCATGCCGTAAAAGTAACTCGTGCGCAGCGGCAACAAAAGGTGCAGCGCGGGCATCTCACCTTGGCGACAGCCGGCGCCACTGTCGATGCGGGCTTCGGCTCGGCAGCAAACACGGGAGGGGGTGCGCCGCTCGGAGCAGCTCCTGCGCTCGGGGTCTGCGGGGGGCAACGTGCGATGGCGACTAATTAGCATGCCGTAAAAGTAACTCGTGCGCAGCGGCAACAAAAGGTGCAGCGCGGGCATCTCACCTTGGCGACAGCCGGCGCCACTGTCGATGCGGGCTTCGGCTCGGCAGCAAGCACGGGAGGGGGTGCGCCGCTCGGAGCAGCTCCTGCGCTCGGGGTCTGCGGGGGGCAACGTGCGATGGCGAATAATTAGCATGCCGTAAAAGTAACTCGTGCGCAGCGGCAACAAAAGGTGCAGCGCGGGCATCTCACCTTGGCGACAGCCGGCGCCACTGTCGATGCGGGCTGCGGCTCGGCAGCAAGCACGGGAGGGGGTGCGCCGCTCGGAGCAGCTCCTGCGCTCGGGGTCTGCGGGGGGCAACGTGCGATGGCGAATAATTTAGCATGCCGTAAAAGTAACTCGTGCGCAGCGGCAACAAAAGGTGCAGCGCGGGCATCTCACCTTGGCGACAGCCGGCGCCACTGTCGATGCGGGCTTCGGCTCGGCAGCAAACACGGGAGGGGGTGCGCCGCTCGGAGCAGCTCCTGCGCTCGGGGTCTGCGGGGGCAACGTGCGATGGCGAATAATTAGCATGCCGTAAAAGTAACTCGTGCGCAGCGGCAACAAAAGGTGCAGCGCGGGCATCTCACCTTGGCGACAGCCGGCGCCACTGTCGATGCGGGCTGCGGCTCGGCAGCAAACACGGGAGGGGGTGCGCCGCTCGGAGCAGCTCCTGCGCTCGGGGTCTGCGGGGGGCAACGTGCGATGGCGAGTAAATTAGCATGCCGTAAAAGTAACTCGTGCGCAGCGGCAACAAAAGGTGCAGCGCGGGCATCTCACCTTGGCCGACAGCCGGCGCCACTGTCGATGCGGGCTTCGGCTCGGCAGCAAGCACGGGAGGGGGTGCGCCGCTCGGAGCAGCTCCTGCGCTCGGGGTCTGCGGGGGGCAACGTGCGATGGCGAGTAAATTAGCATGCCGTAAAAGTAACTCGTGCGCAGCGGCAACAAAAGGTGCAGCGCGGGCATCTCACCTTGGCGACAGCCGGCGCCACTGTCGATGCGGGCTTCGGCTCGGCAGCAAGCACGGGAGGGGGTGCGCCGCTCGGACCAGCTCCTGCGCTCGGGGTCTGCGGGGGGCAACGTGCGATGGCGAATCATTTAGCATGCCGTAAAAGTAACTCGTGCGCAGCGGCAACAAAAGGTGCAGCGCGGGCATCTCACCTTGCGACAGCCGGCGCCACTGTCGATGCGGGCTGCGGCTCGGCAGCAAACACGGGAGGGGGTGCGCCGCTCGGACCAGCTCCTGCGCTCGGGGTCTGCGGGGGCAACGTGCGATGGCGACTCATTTAGCATGCCGTAAAAGTAACTCGTGCGCAGCGGCAACAAAAGGTGCAGCGCGGGCATCTCACCTTGGCGACAGCCGGCGCCACTGTCGATGCGGGCTGCGGCTCGGCAGCAAACACGGGAGGGGGTGCGCCGCTCGGACCAGCTCCTGCGCTCGGGGTCTGCGGGGGGCAACGTGCGATGGCGACTAAATTAGCATGCCGTAAAAGTAACTCGTGCGCAGCGGCAACAAAGGTGCAGCGCGGGCATCTCACCTTGGCGACAGCCGGCGCCACTGTCGATGCGGGCTGCGGCTCGGCAGCAAACACGGGAGGGGGTGCGCCGCTCGGACCAGCTCCTGCGCTCGGGGTCTGCGGGGGGCAACGTGCGATGGCGACTAATTTAGCATGCCGTAAAAGTAACTCGTGCGCAGCGGCAACAAAAGGTGCAGCGCGGGCATCTCACCTTGCCGACAGCCGGCGCCACTGTCGATGCGGGCTTCGGCTCGGCAGCAAGCACGGGAGGGGGTGCGCCGCTCGGAGCAGCTCCTGCGCTCGGGGTCTGCGGGGGGCAACGTGCGATGGCGACTCATTTAGCATGCCGTAAAAGTAACTCGTGCGCAGCGGCAACAAAAGGTGCAGCGCGGGCATCTCACCTTGCCGACAGCCGGCGCCACTGTCGATGCGGGCTTCGGCTCGGCAGCAAGCACGGGAGGGGGTGCGCCGCTCGGAGCAGCTCCTGCGCTCGGGGTCTGCGGGGGGCAACGTGCGATGGCGACTCATTTAGCATGCCGTAAAAGTAACTCGTGCGCAGCGGCAACAAAAGGTGCAGCGCGGGCATCTCACCTTGCCGACAGCCGGCGCCACTGTCGATGCGGGCTGCGGCTCGGCAGCAAGCACGGGAGGGGGTGCGCCGCTCGGAGCAGCTCCTGCGCTCGGGGTCTGCGGGGGCCAACGTGCGATGGCGACTAAATTAGCATGCCGTAAAAGTATCAAGGGGCGCAGTGGCAACAAAGGTGCAGCGCGGCCATCCCACCTTGGCGACAGCCGGCGCCCCTGTCGATGCCGGCTGCGGCTCGGCAGCAAACACGCGAGGGGGTGCGTCGCTCGGACCAGCTCCCGCGCTCGGGGTCTGCGGGGGCCAACGTGCGATGGCGACTAAATTAGCATGCCGTAAAAGTATCAAGGGGCGCAGTGGCAACACGGTGCAGCGCGGCCATCCCACCTTGGCGACAGCCGGCGCCCCTGTCGATGCCGGCTGCGGCTCGGCAGCAAACACGCGAGGGGGTGCGTCGCTCGGACCAGCTCCCGCGCTCGGGGTCTGCGGGGGCCAACGTGCGATGGCGACTAAATTAGCATGCCGTAAAAGTATCAAGGGGCGCAGTGGCAACACGGTGCAGCGCGGCCATCCCACCTTGGCGACAGCCGGCGCCACTGTCGATGCGGGCTGCGGCTCGGCAGCAAGCACGGGAGGGGGTGCGCCGCTCGGAGCAGCTCCTGCGCTCGGGGTCTGCGGGGGCAACGTGCGATGGCGACTAAATTAGCATGCCGTAAAAGTAACTCGTGCGCAGCGGCAACAAAAGGTGCAGCGCGGGCATCTCACCTTGGCGACAGCCGGCGCCACTGTCGATGCGGGCTGCGGCTCGGCAGCAAGCACGGGAGGGGGTGCGCCGCTCGGAGCAGCTCCTGCGCTCGGGGTCTGCGGGGGCAACGTGCGATGGCGACTCAATTAGCATGCCGTAAAAGTAACTCGTGCGCAGCGGCAACAAAAGGTGCAGCGCGGGCATCTCACCTTGGCGACAGCCGGCGCCACTGTCGATGCGGGCTGCGGCTCGGCAGCAAACACGGGAGGGGGTGCGCCGCTCGGACCAGCTCCTGCGCTCGGGGTCTGCGGGGGCAACGTGCGATGGCGACTAAATTAGCATGCCGTAAAAGTAACTCGTGCGCAGCGGCAACAAAAGGTGCAGCGCGGGCATCTCACCTTGGCCGACAGCCGGCGCCACTGTCGATGCGGGCTTCGGCTCGGCAGCAAGCACGGGAGGGGGTGCGCCGCTCGGAGCAGCTCCTGCGCTCGGGGTCTGCGGGGGGCAACGTGCGATGGCGAATCATTTAGCATGCCGTAAAAGTAACTCGTGCGCAGCGGCAACAAAAGGTGCAGCGCGGGCATCTCACCTTGGCGACAGCCGGCGCCACTGTCGATGCGGGCTGCGGCTCGGCAGCAAGCACGGGAGGGGGTGCGCCGCTCGGAGCAGCTCCTGCGCTCGGGGTCTGCGGGGGGCAACGTGCGATGGCGACTCATTTAGCATGCCGTAAAAGTAACTCGTGCGCAGCGGCAACAAAAGGTGCAGCGCGGGCATCTCACCTTGCCGACAGCCGGCGCCACTGTCGATGCGGGCTGCGGCTCGGCAGCAAGCACGGGAGGGGGTGCGCCGCTCGGAGCAGCTCCTGCGCTCGGGGTCTGCGGGGGCCAACGTGCGATGGCGACTCAATTAGCATGCCGTAAAAGTAACTCGGTGCGCAGTGGCAACAAAGGTGCAGCGCGGGCCATCCCACCTTGGCGACAGCCGGCGCCCCTGTCGATGCGGGCTGCGGCTCGGCAGCAAACACGCGAGGGGGTGCGCCGCTCGGACCAGCTCCTGCGCTCGGGGTCTGCGGGGGCCAACGTGCGATGGCGACTAATTAGCATGCCGTAAAAGTAATCAGGGCGCAGTGGCAACAAAGGTGCAGCGCGGGCCATCCCACCTTGGCGACAGCCGGCGCCCCTGTCGATGCGGGCTGCGGCTCGGCAGCAAACACGGGAGGGGGTGCGTCGCTCGGACCAGCTCCTGCGCTCGGGGTCTGCGGGGGCCAACGTGCGATGGCGACTCATTAGCATGCCGTAAAAGTAACTCGTGCGCAGTGGCAACAAAGGTGCAGCGCGGGCCATCCACCTTGGCGACAGCCGGCGCCACTGTCGATGCGGGCTGCGGCTCGGCAGCAAGCACGGGAGGGGGTGCGCCGCTCGGACCAGCTCCTGCGCTCGGGGTCTGCGGGGGGCAACGTGCGATGGCGACTCATTAGCATGCCGTAAAAGTAACTCGTGCGCAGCGGCAACAAAAGGTGCAGCGCGGGCATCTCACCTTGGCGACAGCCGGCGCCACTGTCGATGCGGGCTGCGGCTCGGCAGCAAGCACGGGAGGGGGTGCGCCGCTCGGACCAGCTCCTGCGCTCGGGGTCTGCGGGGGGCAACGTGCGATGGCGACTCATTTAGCATGCCGTAAAAGTAACTCGTGCGCAGCGGCAACAAAAGGTGCAGCGCGGGCATCTCACCTTGGCGACAGCCGGCGCCACTGTCGATGCGGGCTGCGGCTCGGCAGCAAACACGGGAGGGGGTGCGCCGCTCGGACCAGCTCCTGCGCTCGGGGTCTGCGGGGGGCAACGTGCGATGGCGACTCATTAGCATGCCGTAAAAGTAATCAGTGCGCAGCGGCAACAAAGGTGCAGCGCGGGCATCCCACCTTGGCGACAGCCGGCGCCACTGTCGATGCGGGCTGCGGCTCGGCAGCAAACACGGGAGGGGGTGCGTCGCTCGGACCAGCTCCTGCGCTCGGGGTCTGCGGGGGGCAACGTGCGATGGCGACTCAATTAGCATGCCGTAAAAGTAACTCGTGCGCAGCGGCAACAAAGGTGCAGCGCGGCCATCCCACCTTGGCGACAGCCGGCGCCACTGTCGATGCGGGCTGCGGCTCGGCAGCAAACACGGGAGGGGGTGCGTCCGCTCGGACCAGCTCCTGCGCTCGGGGTCTGCGGGGGCCAACGTGCGATGGCGACTCATTTAGCATGCCGTAAAAGTAACATCGTGCGCAGCGGCAACAAAAGGTGCAGCGCGGGCATCCCACCTTGGCGACAGCCGGCGCCACTGTCGATGCGGGCTGCGGCTCGGCAGCAAACACGGGAGGGGGTGCGTCGCTCGGACCAGCTCCTTGCGCTCGGGGTCTGCGGGGGCCAACGTGCGATGGCGACTCAATTAGCATGCCGTAAAAGTATCAAGGTGCGCAGTGGCAACAAGGTGCAGCGCGGCCATCCCACCTTGGCGACAGCCGGCGCCCCTGTCGATGCGGGCTGCGGCTCGGCAGCAAACACGCGAGGGGGTGCGTCGCTCGGACCAGCTCCTGCGCTCGGGGTCTGCGGGGGCCAACGTGCGATGGCGACTAAATTAGCATGCCGTAAAAGTAACAAGGGGCGCAGTGGCAACACGGTGCAGCGCGGCCATCCCACCTTGGCGACAGCCGGCGCCCCTGTCGATGCGGGCTGCGGCTCGGCAGCAAACACGCGAGGGGGTGCGTCGCTCGGACCAGCTCCTGCGCTCGGGGTCTGCGGGGGCCAACGTGCGATGGCGACTCAATTAGCATGCCGTAAAAGTAACAGGTGCGCAGTGGCAACAAAGGTGCAGCGCGGCCATCCCACCTTGGCGACAGCCGGCGCCCATGTCGATGCGGGCTGCGGCTCGGCAGCAAACACGCGAGGGGGTGCGTCGCTCGGACCAGCTCCTGCGCTCGGGGTCTGCGGGGGGCAACGTGCGATGGCGACTCAATTAGCATGCCGTAAAAGTAACTCGTGCGCAGCGGCAACAAAGGTGCAGCGCGGGCCATCCCACCTTGGCGACAGCCGGCGCCACTGTCGATGCGGGCTGCGGCTCGGCAGCAAACACGGGAGGGGGTGCGTCGCTCGGACCAGCTCCTGCGCTCGGGGTCTGCGGGGGGCAACGTGCGATGGCGACTCATTAGCATGCCGTAAAAGTAACTCGTGCGCAGCGGCAACAAAAGGTGCAGCGCGGGCATCCCACCTTGGCGACAGCCGGCGCCACTGTCGATGCGGGCTGCGGCTCGGCAGCAAACACGGGAGGGGGTGCGCCGCTCGGACCAGCTCCTGCGCTCGGGGTCTGCGGGGGGCAACGTGCGATGGCGACTCAATTAGCATGCCGTAAAAGTATCAGGTGCGCAGTGGCAACAAAGGTGCAGCGCGGCCATCCCACCTTGGCGACAGCCGGCGCCCCTGTCGATGCGGGCTGCGGCTCGGCAGCAAACACGCGAGGGGGTGCGTCGCTCGGAGCAGCTCCTGCGCTCGGGGTCTGCGGGGGCCAACGTGCGATGGCGACTCAATTAGCATGCCGTAAAAGTATCAGGTGCGCAGTGGCAACAAAGGTGCAGCGCGGCCATCCCACCTTGGCGACAGCCGGCGCCCCTGTCGATGCGGGCTGCGGCTCGGCAGCAAACACGCGAGGGGGTGCGTCGCTCGGACCAGCTCCTGCGCTCGGGGTCTGCGGGGGGGGAACGTGCGATGGCGACTCAATTAGCATGCCGTAAAAGTAACAGGTGCGCAGTGGCAACAAAGGTGCAGCGCGGCCATCCCACCTTGGCGACAGCCGGCGCCCCTGTCGATGCGGGCTGCGGCTCGGCAGCAAACACGCGAGGGGGTGCGTCGCTTGGACCAGCTCCCGCGCTCGGGGCCTGCGGCGGGCAAGGTGCGATGGCGACTCAATTAGCATGCCGGAAAAGACACGGGTGCGTAGTGGAATAGATGCGTGTCGAGTAGTAAACACACCTGTTCAAGTCGAGGAGGCGTTGGTGATCGGGGTGGTTGCACTGGAAGCAAGACGGGCTGCCAGTGGTGCTCCACCACCGCCCCGTCGAAATGAGGGACATGCCCTGCCGGGTGGTTGGGTCTGGGGTCGGCGTTGCCCAAGCACGTCGCGCAGCGGAGTATGCGGGCTTGCATAAGCTGCGCGGGCGTCCAGCGACCAGCACGTGGAGGCAGCCTCTGCAAGTCCCGGTACAGGCGGATATTGTGCCCTGTGTGGCGCGAGATTCCGTCGACGCCGTCACACTCGACCATAACAACGGCGTCCACGGCTCGGGACCACGTGATGTTATTCCACGTGACGTTGTTCGGGGGTGCGTTCTGAAGCATCTGCCTGGCATGAGGGTTGTCCCGTTTCGGCACCACATATGCCCACCGCCAAGGACCTTGACTAGCCGTGAACTTCGTGCGCGCCAAGTCCAGGCTCCGGGAGATCTGCTCAGCGCTCCACCACGACATGCCCACTCCCGGCGGGAACACGTCCCACGGAACGCCGTCGATGAGGCAACGCAGAAAACTCATCTTCCCCCTCCTCACCGGGCCCTCGAAGGCCCAGATGCAGTCACCATGAACCAAGGCATCCACAGCAACGCGAATCGCCGCAAGTCTGCGGTCTCGACACGAAGCGGCGGCGGCCTATCGAAGGCCCGTGCAACGCGGGCGCGCCAGAACTCTCGGCACACGACGAACACGAACGCGCGGCTTCCCAGTCCAGCGCGCATGCAGCACGAGTTCGCATAAACCATCTTGTTGGCTGACACGACCACGAAGGACAGCGGGCATCCGTGCCATGGCCTCGAACCCTAGGGATACGTTATGTGGAACCAAAAAACAAGTACGCCTTCGGGGGCCGGGTCTCGGCGGCCACATGACGACTCATGCCTAGACACAAAATTCGGAAAGCCTCGCCTTGAGTAGTCCATGCTCGCACGACAGAAACGAAACTCCACGCCAGGCGGCGGCGGGCATAAGCGCAGGAAACCCTCCAGGAAGGCGTAATGATACTCGATGTCAAATTTATCGAACTCCCAATCTCGGAGCCACTTGCACATCGCATAGTGCAAGTCACCGTAATCCTCGCCGTACAACGACTCAGGCTCGGGCCATACCCAGAACCAGTCGTCGAAGTTCTCGTAATTGGGGTCCCAGCCGCGGCGTAGACGAGGATCAACTTGCAGAGGTGGTCGGCCAGGCTGGGCAACACGGGGCACCGCATAAGTACTTGCAGACAAGAAATTAAAGAAGATTAAGGCTCACGCTTGCAGGAGGGCCAAAGCAAGGCAGTACCTCAGCCGTGGGTGAGTTGAGAAGCTCGATAGCCGGGGACGCTGGTGCCATTGGCGGAGCCGGCTCGTCCTCTTCCGAAACCCCCCCCCCCCCCCCCGTCCGAACTGGGGTGATTCGGGTTGGGTAGCGTCGTACAACGAGTCTTGAGAAACAGACGCACCACGTGCGGAAGAGTTGGTCACAGTGGATTGCGAGGCACGCGGCTCAGGCGATCTTTCCTCATGCCCAGGTCCGGCTACGCCCTCAGCCGGTTGTTGTACAGAGGGCTCCGCGCTGTCCTCGACTGCCCACGAAGGGTGTAATCGTTTCTGGTAAACCGGAGAAGGGGTCTTTAGTACGCAGCAGTCCATGCAAGTCTTACCTACGAGGTCATACTGGAGACCATCAGGTTGGGAACATAGGTGGGCAAGGCATGGGTGGTAACCTGCATCAGCCGAGCCCCTCTGTTCACGAGGCGCGAGTACTCCGCCTCTGCTTCCTCAGCAAGTTGTTTCCCCACGTTTGCGGTTACCATGTAGTCCTCGAGGTAACCTCTGTGTTCCCCTGCGTCTTGCCACTCTTGAATGGTAAGTTGGACGTACTTCTGGTGCTCTATTTTTCTCTCATGAACTATGTTGTTGGCGCGCTCGGTGAGCCAATCGTTTTCGACCTCTTCCTCAGTCTTTGGCGGAAATGCGCTGTGAAGTTCCTCGGGAATAGGCGACAGCATTTTGGCCTTGCCTTTCTCCACCTGTGGGTTAGATGGTAGTGGGTTAGCTGGTCCTTTGCCTTTCGCCGGGTCTCGGTGGATGGGGTTGACTACCTACGCGGCAATGTTTTGTGTCAGTTTCACGCGCAAACTAATTCGCCGGCCGGGACATGAAGCAATTACCACTCCATTCCTGACGAAACAGAGACAACTAAGTAATTGCGGGAGGGGGGGGGGCTACTGCCACATTCGGCAGTCCAAATATTGCGGCCCTAGAGGTACTCGGGCCTGCCTCGTCGGGTGGGGGTACCTGTCGCACAAGGTTGACACGACGATATTTGTGTTTGGTTCCCGCCATTCCGTTCCGAAGGAGGACAGAACGCATTCGAGACTACCCAATAACAGCACGCGCGGTGGTTGTGGAAGGTGGGGCGCACTGCCACGGGCGCAAAAATACTTCGCGCAGCCCTAGAGGTACTGGGTCCTGCGTCGTCCTTTGTTGGAACCTGTGGCGGGGCAGATTATATGCAAGAGTGTTAATTCATGAACCACCATGCCCCCCCCCCCCCCCCCCCACACACACACACATCCCGTGTATTCCACAGGTCTTACCGTGCGCATGGATGTCTCGCCTTTAGCCTCCGAGCCTGTGGTATCCGGTACGCCCTCACCCCGGCCTAGTACGGGCGCATGTCCTGAGGGTGTGACTGCCGACGCGCCGGCTACCCGCCCGCCGCTCTCGCCAGCGTTGCTATCGCCAGGCGTAGCACCCAAACCGGCTCCATCGCCAGCTGCAACCAAGCTGCTCGGCAACCTTTCTGCCGCTGACGGGCCCTGACCCTGACCCGCCACTGACTGCGTGTCGGCCTGGCTACGTCCAGCTGCCAGGGACGCCACGCGACGGGAGCGTCGGGCAGGTCGAGCAGACACAGCCCTTGGCCGAGAGGGTCGGGCGGGCCGGCTGGCGGACTCTGGTGAGGGTTGTCGTGTGCGGGGGGGGGGCTGTGCTAGGCAGCTCCAGCGGGATGGGGCCTACACCAGCCTGCACGGCAGTATGTAAGGGCGTGAGCTGCGACTCTCGATAGGAAGTAGGGCAGGAGGGATAGGGACGCAGGGACGTAAGAGGCGGCAGCATCCCTACTCACCAGCCGTGCAGACCTACGCCGAAGGTAGGCGGAGTCCATTCCTGTCACGGATCCGGGCGTCTCCGCCATTTTATGAAAGTTAAGACCCCGCAGGCCAGTGAGTGTCGCGTGGGATCCTATGAACGGCTGCCGGCCACGGTTTGGGTTCTGGGGCGGCCTTGGCGGTGGTGGAAAGGTAGTGGTAGTGCGCACCCCCCCCCCCCCCCCCTCCACTCGAGTGGGCGGGAGAAGGGATGGCGGCGGCGACGGCGAGTACAGTACTTTGCGCTGTATATGTATGTCTGTAGTACATTGTTTGGCGCGTAGTAAATTGTCCCATTTTCAGTGAGTCAAAAGTGAAGTATAGTGCCCTCTACCGTGTATGCTATAATATTGCGCTTTTCTCTCTCATGCCTCCCTACCAAATGGCGGTTCTTGTATGCCTCGGCGGCTACAAAGGTATGCTGCCCCTTGTCAAATAATTTCCGCGTGCAGGTAGCATGCACATGCGGTTGAACCAACGGAACTCTGTTTGTTCACAAGTGTACCAGTGCCGGCAACATGTAGCGTGCCCGGCTCGGATGCGCGCGGTTGTCAACAAGCAATCCGGCAAGTGGGAGTTGCAGTTCAGCAACGATGTTCACGCGACTACTCTTGTCGAGATCCGTGGTGGGGAGGGTGTACCTGAGTCGCTTCGCGGCATACTGCAGCCGCTCCTGCTTCGAGGAATGTCGCCCAAGAATGCGTTGGATCATGTACCACGCTCGACCATACGCGCTGCCGGAGTCTTGGATGGCATGCGAGCCCAGTTTCTGACTCAACTAAGGCGGTGGAAAGAGTATCTCATCAAGCTCGGCAAAGGAGCGTTCCAGCTCACATCTTTTCACAATCTGCGCGAGTGGGCCGAGGCAAAGGCATTGCCATCAGGGGCTGCATTGGATACGGTGTCAGAAACTGACTTGGTTGTGCTCCGAGACGGAGTAGATGAGGAGTCGAGTGCTGTGGCGTTTTCTTCACTCGAGCTCTTGAGCACGCTTCGGATGGCTTTGCTTTCTGGATTGCCCTTGCACCTTATGACTGACGGCACGCACAAGATGTCGTTCAACAAGTGGGTCCTTCTGACAGTCGGCACGACTACGATCAGACAATCCAGCTTCCACCGGGAACTCGTCAACACGTTCTTGCCAATTGCGTTTTGCTTCGCTCGCTCTGAGACTGCGCCTGCCGTTCTGACCCTCTTTCGGGGTCTATCGTAATCCTGTCGTGAGCTTTTTGGCGTCGCCCTCGACCCTACTGCAGTTGTCTCCGACAAGGGCTCCGGAGTGGTTTTGGCAATTAGGACGATGTTCCCCGCGGTCAAGGTGACGCCCGTCTATCTCTTTGTCTGGTTGTTGGAATCGGGGCGGACCGCGGATTCTGCTTGAACATGTGTTATAACCGCCGCCGCAGGCAGTAACCTGCTACCACCACCTCTTCCGGAAGATTAAAACCAGAGGCACTAGGTTGAAGGAGGATGGCCGCAACTACCCTGTCCTCACTCACCCCGACCCGCGGGCTTGGTACCGGTACATGCACGAGACGAAATCATCATGCCATTAAACGCAGTATACTGTGCCAAAAACAAACATATATGTATTTTAGAAATGGAGGGCACTGTAGCCCCCCCCCCCCCCCCCCCCCCCCCGCGCAAGCTAGCCGGCTCAGCGGTACATAAACACTGAGCACCATATAGCTATTCCGGTTGGCTCCCCTCCCCCATCACACCTCAGTAGCAGCATGCGGGACGCCTCTTGCTGCCTTAGCGTGCCAGCTGAGCTCTGGATGGGATGGGTCTAACTTTAGTAGGGACAGCAGGGGGGCGCTGCTGTCTTAGCTATAGCCCACTGGAAGGAGGAGGGGCTAGGAAACAAAAAGAGGATAGCCGGTAGCTTGAGCTGTGATAACACTTCGTGTTCCCCACTGTGGTTAGAGATAGCAGGTCATGAGAGCAACTCAGTCTGAGCGAGTGGTTGTAGCATACTAGACGTTGAAACAAATTTCAATTTCAATTTCCTTACTCACGAACGCAACAAGTCGTCGTGTCTAGAGACTATCACCACGATCTACGAAAGCAGTACACGTGAGCAAGCTGAAGCCGTCGCCGAGAATTTGATGGCGGAGTGGCGTCGAGTTGGTGAGAGACGGGCGGCGCGCTGGCTCGAAAACTAGTACTTAGGCAGCAACCTCACCTGGATCAGTTGCGCCCCATGTGTAGTAGGTGTTCCTGCGTCTACCAACTCGCAAGAGAGCTAGCACCGCGCAAGCAAATGCGACGATTATTTTGGCAAACGTCGCCGTCCGACTGACACCCTGCTCAAGGAGGGCTTCCCCGACCTATGCAAGCATCAAGGCGCGCAACACACAGAGTTGTATGAGGACTTCAACTCCGGATTGCAGCAGGAATTCTCGCACTGCTACATTCATGGCTCTAACGACTTCTTAAATCCCGATAGGCGTGGACTAAAGCTCTACATGTGGCATGACGGCGAGTTGTTCGTAAACGCCGACCGCCACTCCGAGGACCAAGTCACCCTGGCGCTGATTGTCGCGTATACCAACAGTAGGCGAGGACTGCTGCCCCAACCTTGTCGCTCCTTGCAAGCCGACCACAAAGTTTGTTGTCGACTGTAGTGCGTTTCTGCGGGCGACAATGGGGTTTCCTGCGACTGCGACGAGTTCAGAAGGTACCGGCAGTGCAACCACCTTTATCTCTGGCGGGCATTTCACGATACGGATGTTCGCCTGCGTTTTGAGCAGGGCGTCGTAGGCATTATGGCGGGGCAGAACCCAAAAACCGCACCGAGCTGCGCACGGCGTTCCAGCTTTGCAGGTCCAACCACCGGACGGTGCAGGGCGCATGCGTGGCCGGGGACGAGGGGGTGTTGGGAGGCGTGGACGAGGTAGGGCACAAGGACGAGGACGAGGCGCATGTCGTTCGGGCCTTGTCGCGACTGCGCGTCAACCGCGCCAGCCCCAGGCGCCCATGCCCCAGGCGACACCGTCAGTTGCCACGCTTGTCACAGAGCGTGTGGCCGATCTTCAGCATATACAAGATTAACCGGTCCCCGCGGAGGACACATGCGCTTGCAACGTGCTGGAGCCCCGCAAGCGCGGGCGTCCCCGCAAGTATGTAGTACCTTCGGTTCCCATTGCAGTCCAGCCATGCGTGGACCTTGGCCTTTCGCCAGCGGGGCTTGAAAGGGGCCGGATTGCACTCAGGCGCGACCGCCCCCATGTGCCTTCGGCAGCTACAACGGCCAAGGGCGTTGCCGGGCCCATCGACGGACTTCAAGGACCCCCACCGGAGAAGGGTAGCGGGCTGCAACCCCGCAAGCGCGGCCGGCCTTGAAAAGCCGGCGTTGAACCCGTCGCGGCGCGCGTCGATGCGCCACTGCAGGTTGAGCAGACTATACGCACGCTGGGCAGGGAAGCGGCCAACAGTCCCGCCGAAGGTAGGCGGAGTCCATTCCTGTCACGGATCCGGGCGCGTCTCCACCATTTTGTGAAAGTTAAGACCCCGCATGCCCGTGTCGCGTGGGATCCTTTCCTATGAACGGCTGTTGGCCACGGGCCGGTTTGGGTTCTGGGCAGCCTTGGCGGTGGTGGAAAGGTAGTAGTACTGCGCAGCCCCCCCCCCCCCTACCCACTCGAGTGGGCGGGATAAGGGATGGCGGCGGCGACAGCGAGTATACAATACTATATTTATATAAAACTCTAAACCTCACAGAAAATGGTACAATTTACTAGCTCGCACGCCAAACAATGTACTACAGACATATATACATTATATCATAGTGTATGTATATGTCTGTAGTACATTGTTTGGCGTGCGAGCTAGTAAATTGTACCATTTTCAGTGAGACAATAGTGAAGCATAGTGGCATGTACCGTTTACGCTATAATATTGCCCTTTTCTCATGTTTAAGTACATGCAATGTTGGTTGTAGTATGCCATCTGACCCGTCAAGTACATTTTATTCCGATGATTAAAATTGTGACAGATGAAAACTCAGCTGAATTATTTCTGAAGGAAGCATATAGGCTGCATGATTTGCCACGGGCTCTGCTTTCAGATAGAGATCCGCGATTTATGTCATCTTTTTGGCAGACTTTGTGGCGACGTATTTGCATTAAATTGAATATGTCTAGTGGTCAACATCCTGAAACATATGCTTTGACTGAACCCATAAATGCCATTGTGTGAAGTAGCTTGAGCGTTTTGTTGCTTTGGTGGCACAAGTTGGGTTGAGCAGTTCCATTGACGAGATTTTCGTGTAGTTTTAACATAGCACTTGGTATTGAGCATACACCGTTATTTGAGGTTAATTACGGATTTAATCCTGAAACACCTCCATACTTTTTGTCTGCCACGAGGCCAACGATACACGTGTAGTCTGGTAGTGCTCAACAGAAAATCCAGGACATGAAAGACAGCCATGTCTTGGTCAAATCGATTTTGGCAAGGTATATATATATGTTATATATGTATATATACTAGCTGGACAGATCGGGTGACGGTGCGCATCAGCAGGTGGGAAGCAGCACATCGGGTGACAGGTACCCGGGTCATTATGTCGACATGTTACCGGTTGAAGGGCTACTAGGTCTTGTAGGGTTTTGATCATCCTCTCAAATCCCCAGTTCACGTACACAGCAGGGTTGGGCATAAGTGACCCCTGGGTCGCTTATGTCATAACATAAGTACTTATGACATAAGTACATAATTATGTTATGATCCGGCATAAGCGGAATTATGCCTTATGTTATGACATAATTTTGGAATAATTATGCTCATAACATAATTATGCCATAATTTATGGCATAAGAAGTGAGGAAGTGGCCGAAATACACCGCCACCGTGACCTTTGTATGCCAGCTCGTACTTGGGGAACAGCTTGGAACCGAGACAATCGGTCAGCTCAGCCATCGGCTCAGCCCACGTCTTGGCGTTCAGCTCCTCCACAGTCGCACAGAAGGGCCCCTCGGAAGCTTCGGGTGCAGCTGGGTTTTCGATCCAAAACACAAGATACAGCGTATTGCCTCTCTAGCGAAGAAGCCCCAGTAAGGCGACTTCCTGCGGGTAGCGTGCGATCCCCAGGACGCCTAAAGATTCTTCTTCACCAGCTCAATACGTGCGCGCGCGCGGCGAATGTCCTCAGCACTTCGTGTGTCCGAAGCGCCGCGTTCAGGCTTATCGGAAGCCGGGAAGCTCGAAGAACCGTCGGCTGTTGGGGCGGTGGTGGTGGCAGCGGCCGCAGCGGGTGGTGCGGCGGCGGGTGTCTGCTCACCAGCGGCGGGTGAGGAGCCGCCATCGCCCGTACCGGAGTAAATCTCGCTGCGAACCGCAGTATGGCGCGACAGTACGGAGCTTTCATCGATGTAGACATGGAGGATCCCGTCAGCGCTGCCTCGTCCTTGCCCGTTGGGGGTGTTGGTGTCGTCATGGCGGGCGCCTGTGCGCCGGCTGGCAAGGTGCTGGATAGCGATCCGGCGGGAAGATTGCCTCTGCGACGGTCTTCTGTGTGCCGGCATCACGAGTACCTGTATATTATTTGTAATTTTGTACCACTATCACCTCGTATAGTAGCTAACACCTCGTACACAGATACCGGTACTGTATCGACGAGCAGCACGCGGTCTGCGGGGGAGCCAACTGCGGGTTTTATCGGCACTTATGCCGGGCACTTATGCCTGGGACTTATGCCGATTTTCGATGTGACTTCCTCATAAGCATAACCACTTATGTTATGTCATAACAAAAATTTCCCGGAATAACTTATGCCTTATGCCCAACCCTGGTACACAGCATCCCCCCGCACTCGAGAGCCCTGATGAGAGGGGGTTGCGTAGCTTCTTGGACTCCGAGACACAACGCACACGACGGCGGCCGGACAGGTCTATCCATCAGGCGTGGCTGCTGAAGGTCGTGTTTAGGCCAAGTGGCACTTGCCCTCGCCCCCCGCTCGGGTGGGCTGGGTAGTACCGGTAGCGCGGCATGCGCGCCGCCGGCCTGCACCTGAATTGCTGCGCGGCGCCGATCATCACCGTGCTCTTGGCGGCTGGGGTGGCCGCCGCCGCTCAGCAGTGCCCTGAGACCTGCCAGCTGCGCACCAGCTGCGAGAGCTACACGCCCTTCCCCGTCAAGCTGCGTTGGCTGAAAAGCGCGCAATTCGCCGGCTTTTACGCGGCGAAGGCGCTGGGTTTCTGGGAGGACGAGTGTCTCGGAGTCAGCCTGCGCCCGGCGACCTTCGACTACGACCCAACGCGTCTCTGGCTCCAGCAGCCCGATACGCGCGCCGTCATCCCCTGGTACCTGTGAGTGCACCCCGTTCGTGCGATAGACTGGCGGCCAGATTCGCGGGGCCTCTGCCACAGCGCTTGACGACCCCCCCCCCCCCCCCCTCCCCCTTCACACCCTCTCCCGAGCCGGCTTCCCCCGCACTCTGACACTCGTCGCCGGGGCTCCGCCTGTCTCGTTCTTCACCTTCCAACCGCCAGGGCGGCTCTACAGTTTACATATCTCCTGCCGTTTCCACCTGTCCACTGCGACTGCCGGAATACTATATTCGCGTATTTCCCTGGGGCACGTGGGTCTGCATGACTGAGGACCCGCCAATGCCCATGAGGCAGGTAAATGTTTCTGCAGGTCAAAAGTGGCATGCTGCCCGACACATAGTAGCATGCACGGAGGGAACCCACTAACGTCGACTCAGACTCATTCCCACCGGCTAGTTGAGCTCTCCGCCCTTCCCCCTCGTAGGGACCATCTTGTGCAGGCGACAACTCTGGGGAAAGATGTGCACCACGTGTCGCAGGTGACCCCCGCCCCCTCCGGACCCTTGCTTCCCCGGATCCACCTGCCTTCCGTGTTGTTGGAAACTAGTACTGGGTATGCTTTTCACTTGAAGATTGCAGGTATATACCGCCTCCAGCCCGGCAACCCCCAGACACTATGCGGACATTGAGACAAGCTATTATATAAAATTTACCAGTACAGGGGATCCCAATGGTACCAACGAAGTCCCTGAAGGAAAGAGCCTCTGGCTGGCAAAGTAACATGAAGTAGGGTGCGCCTAGTGCGCTCTCGCTGAGGTCTGCGCTGGCCCAGACTGGCCGGTCGATATATCAACGCAGATCTCTCCCGGATTGACTTTATAACCGGTATGAGCATGGACATATTACTCGATTAGTGACGTTAACAGCATCACAGCCTGCCTTACCGTCTTCCTCCTGCTGCCTACCTGCGTAATGTGCAATGTCTCTGGAAAAACGAAGACTGATTAGCTATTCCGCTTTGTACTTCTCCCAACCAACCTCCTGCTCTCGCCCTGCAGTACTTCAGCCGCAGCGCGTTACGTTGGTGGACATCACCGGTGGTGGCGCCAGAGCGCACGCTATCGCTGCGCAGCTATGCTGACGTTGACACCCTAGTGCAGTGCACGCCAGGCAACCTACGCCTCAGTCACAACATCTACGCCCTGATGTCCAAGCATAACCGTACTGGCTGCAATTACATCGACCCCTTCACGGAGCAGCTTGTGCCCTGCAAAGGCACAGAGAATGTGCGCTTTGTACTATGCGGCTTTGACGTGCAGGAGGTCTGGCTGGCTACCCATCTGCAATGCATGCTCTCCCGGCACAGTGTCACTGCGTGCGATTGACTGACTGCCCACTCCCTTCACAGGTGCTCGACATCAGTAAGAGCCACGTGTCAGCTCACATCACAGATGGCATGGTGTACGATCAGATGGGCCAGATGCTGTCCACCGTGATTGATGGGCGGCTATTCAAGGAGGGCATCGACTTCAAAGTTTTTGACTTTGCGGATGATGGGATCCACAACATTGAGGATGGAATTTCAGTGAATAGGACCTGGCTTGCGGAACATGGGAGCGAGGAGACGTTGGTGCGCTTTCTCAAGGCGCGCCACCCCCACCCTTGCGCACTGCTGCTGGGCATGTTTCCTGCAACCAGCACTGTGACAAAAGGACATGACATCTTGCCGTGCCGCTTAATACCGTGGTTGACGTAGATACATGCGCGCTTGCCACAGGGGCTGCACCGCGGCTGGATATATTGCCGGGATAATGCGGACGCTTGCGCGGAGCTAGTATCTCCCTCTGGGCAAGATCCTGCGCTACAAATGCACCAGCGCTATCAGATGCACGAGGTGGGCTGCTTGTTGCGGAGCCCGCCATTTACATACCCCAGTCTGCGGCTCCTGTACCCCCCCTACATGCGCATCTATGTTGTGGTTGCAGTCGCTCAATCGGCTTGTTTGTCGCCGCTCTTGTTACCATTATAGTCCAGGAGGCTCGCCACACTACCTTCCCCTTTCACTTTTCAGCCGCGCAGGGCCATGGCTTGCACTCTGGTCACGCCACCTTTCATGCTTGCCTGTATCGCATGACGCCAGGAGAAACTGAGCCCCTGGACCCTGCCCCTCACAGGTGAACAAACTCATCTGGCCCGCCCCAGGAGGCATCGGCCTACACCTTCAGGACAAAATGGAGTCTGTACTGGAACCTGCCGTGCAGTACGGCCTTGTCAACCGCTCGGCAAGCTTCCCCCCCCCCCCCCCCCCCCCTGCCTTTCTGGCTCCACTTCCGCGCAGACCCCCTAGTGGCTGGGGACCTTCGTGCTGTCACTGCTAACAGAGGTGAGGCTGAAGCACTAGTGGCGATGCGCAGGTGCCATTATCAGAACATACAACAGACAAGTACGTGCGCCTCGCAAATCAGCGACTGGTTGAGGACGGCTATGATGTTGAGGGCGCCTATTTTACACAACCAGCCTTTCAGGTTCCCCTCCTCCATACCATCCCCGGCGCAAATAGGGGCCTTATGTGAGTGTGAAGTTCAAGAGGCTCGGTCGCTACTGTCTGACGTAATGTTACCCCCCTTGTCCCAGCGGCGGCTTGTCTTCTGCCTTGACGAGAACAAGCTGCCAGCGCTCTGCACTGCCTCAACAGCCACTCAGGAAGTGCGTCGTTGCCCACCTATCCCTTGACCCCTGTCCAAAATGCAAACACTGTATGAAAGCTTGTTTGCACGTATGGTCACATCACCCCTGAAGTGCATGGCACATTTGGCTTGCTGCAGGAGACCAATGGAGGCGTGGTCAAGGCGCTTATTGCTTCAGCATCTGTATTGCTGGTGATGGCCCTTTTTGCCCTGGCTGTCTGGTACTGGATGAGGTATTGACATCCCCTAGCAGCTCACCCAGAGCAGCTCATACCCCTAACCTCCTTCCTCCCTTGCGCTTGTCAGGGCCCTTCTGCCTGATGAACTCACACTGAAAATGCGCACGCTGCCTGCTTGCATCTACAGGAAGCGAAAGTTGCCAAGTCACCTAAAGGCACTGATGCGGCGGAACCCACCAGGGCTGGGTACCAACGGCAGGCCAGTCACCATTGTCGTTACTGACATTGAGGTATTCCCACCGATATTCCACTATTTTGCATTGCGGTGTTTGTTAGTGCGGTACTAGGCCAACACATACACCAGTTTCCCGTTGCACTGTTGTCCTGAGCCAGTGGGCGCGTTTGGCGCACTCCTGATCCGCTTGCATGAATGCCCTTGGTCACATAGAGTTCAACAGAATTGTGGGCGACGTTCCCCGAAGATATGGCAGAAGCGCAGGCGCTTCACGACAAGTGCCTCCGGCAGTGCATTCAGGAGTGCCACGGGTGCGGTCCCGTCGGATACAGCTGCTGTAGCTGTGTGGGCAGATTAATCCGCCATTACTATTCACTTTGGTGTGGCCCAATCCAATGTTCCCGTCTTCGATTGCAGGTATGAGGTGCACACAGAGGGGGACTCGTTCACCGTAGCCTTCCATGAGGCAGAGGAGGCCCTGCACTGGTGCGTCAGGGTGCAAACTA
This sequence comes from Tetraselmis striata, assembly GCA_006384855.1. Taxonomy (NCBI): domain Eukaryota; kingdom Viridiplantae; phylum Chlorophyta; class Chlorodendrophyceae; order Chlorodendrales; family Chlorodendraceae; genus Tetraselmis; species Tetraselmis striata. The sequence goes on from VCJN01001846.1 coordinate 91,718, forward strand.
CCCTGCAGGCTCAGCCCTGGCCTTCCAAGCTCACTGGTGTGGCACGGCTCCTGCTCCACTTTGTGCCCCCCTCCCCCCCCCCCCCTCTCCTGCTTGGCTGCTCATGTTAAACGGAGGCATGTTTTCCACAGCTCTCTGAAAAGGCCACCGCTGGGCTACGGCGATGGCTGACTGGGCCCGCTTTGGATGTCTGCAGCCGCCGCAGGACCAAACTGCAAGCCAAACTCAGGGCCCAGTACACCCACTACCCCAGGCACCTCCAAGCATTCCGGGGGGCTCTGGAAAACCATCTCTGGACTCAGACGCCCTTCATCGCGGGATGATCTATCTCAGCTCCCATCAGGGGGGCAGCTCGTTGCTGATGCAAACATGCAGGCTGAATTGCAGGAGCTTTACAGTCAGCTGGACACGAGCAAGCCTCATCAGACCAGGTGGGATAGCTCACTGTGCTGACAGCAGCCTGTAATGTGTGTTGTGTTACCCGTTTGGCAGCCGTGTTTGCCATGGCCAATGGCTAGTATGCAGCTAAGGGAAGCCATACACGGCACAACCGGCTTGCTGAAATTGAGGTGCTGGATGCATGCCATGCCATACAGAAATTTGTCATGGGGCCAACGCCTTTCCAAGTTTGTCGCTGGCTTCAACGGCCTGCGTGTACGCATGGGTTGCCATACTGCACACGTCACCACCATCCGCCGCCACGCCATCACCAACCGGGTCATCTACGATGAGGCGCTCGTAAAGCAGGCAAAGCTGGTATCAGAGACGGGCTGCGGCGGGCAGGTAATTCTAACGTCCAGCACGATGGCGGAGGTCTCTGCAGATGCTAGCATAGCAGAGCACGCCTGCATTGTGCACATGGGGTGCCACGTACTGGTCGCTGCGGCAAAGCTGGCGGCGGAATTGGAGTCATCGGAGATATGCATTCATCCTGACTTGCCGGCCGGCGAGAGCATGGACGGCTCCTCTGGTAGATGCGGTATGACCCGCACCCTGCTGCTCCCCCCCCCCCCCCCCCCCCCTCTCTCCTGCAGATCAGCCCAGTCTTGTAAGAGCCCCCCACAAATTGTCAGAGAAGTTCATCATGTTATATGTCTACTCAGCATATCTGGTCACTCAAGCGCCATGACGCAACACCTTTCCCGTGCCTTTCTCCTTAGGTCCCATAGCTGGTGTGGAGCTCTTCATGCTGCTGCCCTACCAGCTGATGAGCCGTATCTTCTATTGCAAGGACCTGTCTACTGAGACACGGCTCTCGTGCGGCTACCTGCAGGCGCCCAGGAAGGTTTGTGGCGCAGCATCATTCCACACCCTCCAGCTCGATCCAGAGCACCTGGTGCACGAGTGCTTGCAGCAGCATATGCCAGAGCCTCAACCTTGGCTGCAACCGCAGGACAGTGTCACCATCTGCTTCACGGCTATCCACCGCCTGGAGAGCCTCACTTGCGATCTACCTGAACAAAGTGACACCATGGTTGAGATGTTGTGCAACTGTGCGCGGTCGCTCCTGCTAAAACACGACGGGTAGGTGCTGATTCGTGACAACCTGTACGCTGACAGCCTTGCACACTAAAAAATATCTTCCCCATGTCCAGCTGCTGTCGAAATCCGACGCCAAAATTACGCATGGCTGCTCACGACCTTTTTCTGTGTGCTTTCCTGCAGGTACGAATGTGAGGAGCACAAGGGTAGCTTTATGCTGGCCTTTCACACACCAATGGCCGCTGTAAGTTGGGCGATTGATGTGCAGGTATGCAATCCCCCCCCCCCCCCCCCCCCCGGCCCGCTGACGCCCACCTGCTGGCTATGTCGCCTGCTTACAATGGCAGCTTTGTCCCAGAGCCGCTACTGTACTGAAGTAATGTGGATGCCATTGCCGGCAAAGATGGGCACAGCACGACCAAGCGCAGAGAGTTGTATCTTGACTGTGTGCATGGGCCGGGCGGAGTAGGAGGCGCTGCTTGGCCTGCCGTGGCCGGACAAAATCCTGCTGCACCCCAGCTGCGAGACCTGGCAGATGGAGAACAACGTCACCTTCAATGGACCGCGACTCAAGGTTGGCATCGCTGCAGGGGAGGTCATCAAGAAGATTCCGAATCCCTCCACCGGCCGCGCGGACTATTTTGGTACGTGGGCCGGCGTGCTGCCATCCCTGACTGGCCCGAATCCACAGCGCCGTAGAACAACATGGCCCAGGGTGCCTGGCAGATTCATTGCGTAGCATAAATCTCATGTGCCCGTATCCGCAGGCCCGCTCCTCAATCAAGCCGCTCGCATCCTGTCAAAGGCCAGAGGAGGGCAGGTGCTGGTGGACAGCGTCACTTGGGACATGATGACAGCGCATGACAGCTATACCAGCTCGCTAGTGGGAGTCAACCTTGGCAACTTTGGGCTTAAGGGCGTGGAGAAGCAAGTGTGCCTCTACCAAGTGTCGGATGAGGTGCGGTGCCGCCTGTCTGCTGTTCAAGCCCCTTCCACAGATGTCTCACCCGCGTGCGCAGCGCAATTCACAAGGGAGTTCTTGCGCAATCAGAGACGCCCCCCCCCCCCCCCCCCCCCCCCCCACCCCCGACACACACACCCACCCATTGCTGCCCCCAAGTGGGCGACCTTAGATAGGCAACCGCTCCCATTTGACACCTCGACGTTGAATGGCATGACCACAGAGAAGCCGAGTGGCGCTCCGCTCCTTCCCTGTCATCCGCAAGATGGCATTTGGACTGCCACTGGCCACTGCCCCACACAGCTCTCTGACGTCACGTTACAAGTCGAATCCAGACCGCCGGACTTCGCCCAGGCCGTCAGCCCCATCATCCCGCCAGTCCAACGATGGAAAGTCACACCGCCGAAACGGACAGAAGCCGCCCCGCCGCAATCAGAGCGCCACAGGTATCATGCGCACGTCGCTGAAAGTCATGTCTAAGAGAGCACTGAGCAGCAGCGTCCCGAATAACGCTCGCTCGCAACACAGCTCAACTGGGGCCCTAGAGCCCCACGGATGCCCTCCGTTAGCCGAGATTGCCAAATGGCACTCTGAGCACTGAACCGGTAAGGACAGTGGATGAGTTTACATCTGCAAGTCCTACGTGTAACGATCGAGCTAGCTGGACAACCGTGTAACAGTTAAATCCTAAGCTTCCCATTGGCTGCTTCCAATCTCGACACAGGGCGTTCGCTGCACATGCCTGCAGAGGCAATGCCATCACAGGTGCCAGCGCTCCTATAAGAAACCTGGGGCATGAGATTTTTTGGGGGTTCCCACCGGCACTGTATCGACTTTGGAACGTACTCATTGCATATTAGTTTGGCTGAGGTGCCTTGGCACCCGTAGTGACAGGTCAACTCGCTATCAAATTCGGTTACCATCAGTTGTCATGCTTGATACACCCCCCCCTGTTTTGCCAAGGGCGTGGCTGCATTGCATTTAGTACGTTTGTGATGGGCGCCTTGTGCAACCTTACGGTATCACTAATACTTGTGTGGGCGCCTTGTGCAACCTTACGGTATCACTAAGCTGTTTCGCGCCTTGTGCGCTGCGAATACGCGACACTGGAGAGCGAACTTCAGGGGAGGATGTAAATACAAAACTTAGATTGCGCATGTTTGAAATTGGAAATTTCTTACAACTTTATTCCCGCTTAGTCTTTGATGCTGAGCTGGCCAGCTATCTTGCGGCACGGCGGCACGAACCCGCAACAGTAAGGCGGATACAAACCCAGCCAGTGCAACCTAACGATAGCTGCTGCCCACTATCCCGGCGGGTGCAGCTATGACGCCCCCATGGACACCCCTTCCCCTCCCTCCCCTTCCCCACCTGCAGAGCTGCAGCGCTCCGGCTGAGGCTGTTGGAATACGTGCTCTGACAGGTCCTTCTGGCAATCTGTTTATACCAATATCAGCAGATAGCGTGTTGCGCGCGCGTCCTCTTGGCAATCTTGATACCAATATCAACAAAAGGTGTGCTGCGCGCGTGTCCGGACTTCACACCCGACCCCAACAAGACAAAACACTATGACTGTAGATATCATAGCAGACATCTCTGCATTGTGGGCTGCAGAGAGCCACAGAATCCAAAAGTATGACGAGGGTGTCCGAAACGACGCCGGCATGCTTCGCTTTGTTCCTTTTGCCGTCTCGGAGTTCGGCTCGCTGGCCCGCACGCTGAGGCTTTCTTGTTGGAGCTCGCGAAAGCTAGCCACACTCACACAGGCCAGAAAATCGGCCAGCTCTTGTCTGCGTGGCGCCACCGTTTCTCCTTGCTCATCAACATGGCACATGCTGACAACGTTCTTGGCGGGGTCGCGGCGGCGCGCGGCAGGTGATGGTGCTCCTGCGCCTGCGTCGCGTCGCTCGTCGGCCTGTGTTGCTATGACCCGGGTCATTGGCTGCTAGCGTACTCGCCGCGCCTGATGGCCTACCCCCAGGCGGTGGTCCCGATTGGTTTAATGTTTCCCTTTCGGTCTTTCTAGTCGTCCCTTGGCTTCAGTGCTTCCCTTGACCCTTCCTGACCCTTCCTGGCCTTGACCCTCCCTTGACACTTCCTTGGTTCTAGGCAGCTTGGCGACTTCGTGGTTCCCTTGGCTCTTCCTTGGTTCTTGGCTCCTTGGCCTCCTGCTCGACCTTGGTTCCAGGCTTATGTCTCTCTTTTGCTGGCAACCTTTCATAGCTGCTTTTAATTCTGTTTGTAGTGTGCATATGTAACCGATGCAAAAAAGAAAATTCATAGCAGATTTCAAAGTTGAGTCTGGCGGTGGGGCTGTGTTCTTGGGGTTTGCTTTTTCCTCACTCCCCTTAGGGTATGCGAGTACCGACACCAATACTGGTGCTTCGGCACGGGTGCAAAAACACTGGTGCTTGAGTACATGTGCTTTGGCACCCACTAGTGCTTTAGTACTGAGAGCCGAAGTACGGCACTTTGCGTGCCGCCCACTGCGGCGAGAATGGCGGTGCCCCGAGCAGCCCCCTTCGCCAAGCAACCGGACCGATTTTGGGCGCTCCGTGGCGACGGACCTACCCCGCCCCTCACATGGAACGCCTCCACCCTCGATGACTGGCTCAATCGGGCCGTCGACCGCATCAATCGAGCACCCCCCCCCCCCCCTCCTCCTCCCCCCGTGGAAGGCTTAGTGTGGACCTCGCACTCATTACCAAAGAGCGCGGCGTTTGGCGCAAATATGTAGCGGGCGTGCCCCTTGATACAATCCGCCATTGGGGCGGTTAGGCCCGCAATTCTGCGGTAATCAACGACTACATCGACCCGACGACGCTTCCTACCCGCGCCGCAGCGCATCTGTTCGGCTGGCTCTCTCCCGCTGTGGTCCTTCGCAGCCTTCTCGGCAGCACCTCTACGCCGTCGGGAGCCGCCCCGCCCCCTCCGCAGTCATGAAGACAGAGGTGGCTAATCTTCCCTGCCTACCTCCCTTTGAAATGTTTAGAGCAGTGTTCTTGGGGTTTCATTTTCCTCCCTCCCCTTAGGGTATGCGGGTACCGACACAATACTTGCTCGTGCTTTAGCACGTGTGCACATACACTGGTGCTTGAGCACAGGTGCTTTGGCATTGACTGGTGCGTTGGTACCGAGAGCCGATGTACGGCACTTTGCGTGCCGTCCACTACGGCGAGAACGGCGGTCACCTCGTACCCATCAAATCATATATAACCATCATCGTCCGCTAGACTGGACCACTCTCTTAGTTTTGTGCTGGCCTCTTGCTGCCCGCACAACCCGCCCGCCCTCCCTTTCTGGTGGCTATTTGCCGCAAATACCCCGCTCTTCTTGTGTAACTAAGCCTGCGAACTTTTTGACCAATCTTCCCTGCCTACCTCCCTTTGAAACAACATGCAATCGAGTCTAGTTTTCCCAAAAAGGTGCGGAGGCTGTCCTACACGGAAAGACGCTATTTTATGGCGCTAGGAAGCTTCAACGAAAAAGGGGGGAGGAGAGGGGGGGGGGTGTCAGAGGAGGAGCCCGCAGGGCGGAGGCGGAAACGGGAGGGCGCTGCCGAAGGCAGCAAGGTGGAAAATGGCAGGCAAGCTTGAAAATGGAAAACGGGAGGACAGCTGCTGGTGGCTGTCCTAAGTAGCTCTACGGACGGGAGCGCAGGGCTCGCGGGCGATGAGGCAGCCCGTACCGAAACATGATGGTACCGATGACCTAGCCGGTTAAAACCACTAACAAACCGTACGGGTCGAACTAGGACACTTAAATCGTTAGGAAACCTGATTAACACGTTTATATCATTTCAAAATGCAATCAAGCCTGGTTTTGCCAGTTTACACGCGGTTCGTTTACGACTGCAAGCGTAGGCAGTCGGCAAACGCGGCGACGTGACGAAGGCCGAAGATGTCTTGAGTTGTAGAAGGGTTTCGCGCCGAGAGGTCAGGAACCTCGATCGAGGCGCAGGCGCATAATATACGCTCACTACGGGAGATGTTGACGGCGCAAACGACGGCGCAACATAGGCCGGATGTGTCGCGGAATTAAGGCGCCGTCTTCCGGCTACGGCGCCCTACATAATTTGCCGCGCGTCGTGGCGGCGTGGGCGCGGCCAGTAGGAGCGTTGGCTACGAGTGCCCAACAAAGCAGCGGCAGGGGCACCAATAGGACGAGTACAGCTGCGCGCACGGGCGCGCGAGCGCGCCGCGTATAGCCAGGTGAAGTACCGGTACGATGTACGCGACGTAAGGATGAAAGGATGACGAAACCCTGCAAGACCGAGTATCCCTTCAACCAGTGACATATAGACATGATGACCCGGGTACCTGTCACCCGATGCACTACTACCTCGCCATTTGCTGATGCGCACCGTCACATGATTGTCAAGCTCGTATATTTATGTCACCTGCGCACCTACCTAAAAAAAGTGGGTATTTGGGGGTGGTGTATGCGGGGGGCGCCTACGGCGTTGACGGGGGGGGGGGGGGGGGGGGGGGGCACGGAAGGACGGTCGACGCCTCTGCGCCTCGACGGACCGTTATAGTATTAGAGTGCTGGCAGAGTGGGCGAGTGCCGACTGCCCAGTGAGCGAGTGGGCGGCGGGGAAACACAATACATGCGGTTGTGCCTGATTTTGGTTATGTGCCGATACACATGTCGTTATATCCCTTCACGCGCCTCCAGCACCCGCTGCCGTACTGGTATTCTAATTACAAGGGACTGGCGGCACTCGGCAATACAAGACTTAATCATCACAATTAATCCTTATACTGCCCGTCGGCCGCCCGGTTCACTGCTATGGGGGATTAGTTAATAACCCCAACTAGCAGCTAGCTGCTGCCCGAACGGGCATATCTAGACACGCCTCCGGCATTGCAATGAATTTGAAGTGATGAACTTTCGCTTGAATATCGCCAGCATCCCGGGAAATTTGTGTTTCTGAAATGCTAGTACCGTCCCATCACATCAATCTTGCGGTGTATTTTGAACTGCTAGAGGAGCGCATGTGGGTGGGCGCATGTGGGAGGGGCGCGGGTGTCAATGGCTTAAAAAGCCCACCTTCAATGCGGCGCAGACCCGCACAACAGTGAGATTTCACATTGGGACCAAACGGGACGCGCTAACACCTGCTTTAGGGGGGATTTTTCCGTTATGCACACCCGCGGAGACCCGCGCAATTGCCGTACTTTCCGCTGTATAAAAACCCCCGTCGTGTGACAGAGTTAGGCGGTGCTGACGGAGCGCGGCGCGAGGGACGCAGGGACTGGCGTGCATCGCGCGATCGGCAGATGCCGACGGGACTTCTAATTGTTGCTGCCTCAATGGACACCCCATTTCCGTAAGGAAAAATGCGTTATTTTGAGCGAAAAATAAAAAATCTGTGTGTGTGTGTGGGGGGGGGGGGGGGGGGGGGGGGGCGGGGGGGGGCGGGGGCGGGGGGGGTATAAAACCCCCAGACCCGCCCCCCCCCCCCCCCCCCCCCCCTTCGGCGTGGCCGGGCCTTCGGCCCGGCGTTGGGGGGGGCGCCCCCCGCGGTCTGCGCGGGGGGCGCCCCTCCCACTTTATCAAGGTAGGAGCTACACAGCCTTGTAATTATTCTTCCATCTTCCACAACATTCGTTTTCCGAGATGAGCTTTTCTAGCTTGCAAAACTCTCCTGCCTCACACAATTTCTCCCCATATTTGGTGCTTCTACCTACCGATCGTCACTCTCGTGAACCTCGCGCACATATGTAGCGATCAATTTGCCGACCCGCCCGTACCGATACTTTGCGATTTCAGGTTTTCGCCGGAAAAACAACACAACAGTTTCGAGCAAACTGTGAGGAGAGATAGAAGAGACACCACCCTCCACCTCTACCTTGCTCGGTCGCTTTTCCTTCCATTTTGTTGGGGTCGGGATCGCACCTCACCGATATGGCAAGTTGCTTGCCGTGCGAACACGTTACGAGTCGTTCTTTTGCGAGGGCGAACTCGGAGATTACGGCCCGACCATGCCACTTTTCTTTTTGACGACATTCACAACGTTGTCACCAGAAACGAGCAGACTTGACAAAGCCGCATCATTCACCTTCCATCACGACTCAGCTTCATAAAGCTGACCACCTTTGTTTACTACCGTCTTGCGGCCTTTGGCTACTCGTTGGCCACCCGTAACTCGGCAATTACCGTTCTGGCGACCTCATACGACGCCCCTATATTTGTTTATCATCTTCCAGCAAAACCTTGCGACCTTTCGCCACCTCGTCAACTTACTACCGATATCACTACCCTAATCTCAAAGAAGTAGTCGCGTGTTGCAACTCACCACCTGCGAATACCTCAAACAGTTCGTTGAGCGTATCGTAACGCCGGCGGACGACCACCAATAAATCTGAACCCAACAGCTAATTCGTCGTAGCGCCAATACTATTTATGTGATGCTGCGATAAAATCCTTGAAAAACGGCTGTTGAGTATAGCCCGAAACTATCAACGACCCTACAGTCGCAGTGCCAGTTTGCACTACCAACCAGCGTCCAACCTGTTTGTTTTGGACCTTGTTTCCCGTGATCTCGACGACTGTCAGCTAGCCACCCTGCAACGACCCTACAACGACCGATTCTGTAGCGACTGACCCTGCAGCCACTGTGGAATTACGGCCGGTGGGACCTTTTCCGACTTGTGTCACACAAACCAGTGAACCCTATATAATCTGTGTCACTATATGTCGGAATGTACCATAACCAACCTTTACCAGTTCTTGAGATACCGACGAAACTATCCTCGACCAGTTGGCTCGCCACTCGCGGATTTTGTTCCGACACGGCCGCTCTGGGCTAGCTCTAGCAAGTCGGGGCGCACTGCGGCTCCCCCGCCGCATGTCGTTTGTTGTCCTGCGACGGGCTGCCCGGAACCAAAGCCATGTGCTCCGTCTCAATCAGCAAGTGGCGGAGACAGTCTCAACAGCGTGCGGGAAGATCAAGGCCGCCCCAGCTGAGGTACCTGCCGAGGGGCGACCTGCGGGCACCACACCAACACCACCACCAGCCGGCCCTGCCCAACTAACACTACCATCGACCCCAACAGCCCAGGCCGAACCCCAGATCCACGATACCCCCCCCCCCTGGTTTCGAGCACATGATACAGAGGCGAGGAGCGGTCGCTAATGCCGTTGCAGCCATCGACCAGCGCAGAGCAGCAACGGAGCGCGCCCCCGGAGCAGCCCACCCAGCCCATGTACCTACAGTCACAGCCCCAGCGGCAACCGGCGTGACTGGAGTGCAGGCGGAAGATGAGGATGAGCTTGAACTGAACTACGAGGATTACGACAGCACCATGGATGTGGACACCGCCCAACGCGGAGTAGCGGAGGCACCAGGTCTGGCTGACATTACCCTCGACTCCCCCCAACGCTCCATAGTGCAACGCACATTCCGTGAAGGCACATCTAACGGCACCACAGAACGTCTGGTCGAGCTCCAGCACCTCACCACCACAACCATAGAGCTGCTCGCCAAGTCCTCCTCAGCCAGTCGGCCTGCACTCGCGGTCGAACTAGCCAGACTCACAGCGGAGTCACATCAACTGCGTATGTAACCCACGGCGCCACTCGATCCATCTCGAACACCACCCCCGCCATCCCCTCCCAACATGCAAGGGCAAGGCAGCCGCAACTGCCAAGCACAAGAAGAAGCAACCCAGGGGTCGTAGCCGCTCAAGCGGCGCCACCCGCAACCCCAGCAGGAGCAAGCCGCGCATCTCTAAAACTCACGGCTCCGACAACGAATGGGAAACGGACGACGAAGCAGTCCAGTCATCTGGCTTTTACGTCTACTCATGCTGCACCCAAAAAGGGCGCAACGACAGGTGCCTAGTTCCCGTACCACTGAGCAGCACTTGTAGCTAAAAAGCGGTTAGGTCAAGGGAGGAAACCCCATAAACTAGTTTAGATCTTTTCGAAGTTGAGTCTGGTTTTGCCAGTCATGAGCGAACGGAGAGAGTGGTGGATTGACGGAGAAGGGGTAGCGCCAAGCGTCATGAAGGAGGCACCGGGAAGGCCACCGCTGCGGAGTCCTGTTGGACTTGGAAGTGGCGGAGGGGCGCGATGGGGCCAAAGAAGAACCACGCGCAACATGAAGGAAGAACGTTGAAGTCGATGTAGTCCAGAACGACGTCGGAGTTAGTGGCCCAGCCGCCTTGGTAGCGAATGTGGGACAATGGAGCTCCGATGGCGTTAGCGGCAGACGCCGCTCCCTTGCGAAGGCTGTGTGAGGTCCAGGAAGTGCCGGCGGGAGGGGCAGCACCGACAAGACGAACGGTTGTAGACAGCCAGTCCGACATTCACTGTGAGATTCAGATGTGACATACGGGTGACGAAGCACTACTACTAGCGACTATTATTTATCCGTGAAGGCTGCTGCTGGTGGCGGCACGTCCATCCAGTTACGTGCGAGTACATTCGGCGTTATTGCCGGCGGGCGATAAATCCTTTTTGTCATCATTCTGGTAGTCGTACCAGCCCGGTGAAGTGTTACATGGCACTGACGTATAAGGTACAAGGTTGTCCGTGTAGTACCGGGTAGTACGCGATACATTTATTAAGCCGGTACCGGTATCTAGTACGAACCCGGGCGCGATGACGAGTCGTCCTGTGGATAACTACGACTATTAGTACATGGGAGCGCAAATCGCAGCCGTACGTATTTGGTAACAGTGGGGAGTTTTGTGTACATTATCGCTAGGACTGTTGAACGGGCATGCCAGCCGTCCGATCAAAGGTCATCACATGGGCGGTTTGGCTGCCATGTTTTGCCAAAGAGTGCTCACGTAACATAAATATTCGCGAGGGGGAGGGCGGGGGCAAGCAGCGGTTTGCCGAAGAATGTTTGAATTACAATATTCGCGACAGCTGCCGTCGGGGCGTGGTCCCCCCGCCGCCCCCCCCCCCCCCCGCCGCCCGCCGCTCCCGCCGGGGGAGTGAGGGGAGGGGGGTAAGGGGCCGGGGGCTACTGCTTGTTCTTGTTCTTGCGTGCCCGGGGGACCCTCCGCTTCGACGATCTCGCTGCCTCCGCCTCCGCCTCCGCCTCCGCCTCCTCCCCTCCGCCTCCGCCTCCGCCTCCGCCTCCGCCTCCGCCTCCGACTCCACCTCCGACTCCGCGACCGTCAGTTTCTTACCTCGGCGCTTCTTCACTGGCCTCTTCCGCTTCTTGTCATCCGTCAGTGTCTTCACCACCCCGGGAGGCTGTGCCGTCGACGACGCCGCCATGAGCTTCCTTACCTTGGCGTCGGGACGCCCCCTGTGCCCAGACGCCCACAACAAGCCACAATCGTTTCGCCTTTAAGCGGCTGAGGATGCGGCCTCCTCGGCACTGTGGAAGCCTTGGCGTTGAGGTGGGCCTTACGGCGCTCCCGGACGAACCTGCGCGCGGCACAAGTTAGCCACGAGTGGGCGCGTGCTAATGTGGAGGGTGGAGTGTTTTGTTGCGCGCCCACCTTGTCACGCGTTTCCTCATGTCTTTCTCGTCCTCCTCGATGCCGGCGGCGCGGACACGCGAGACAATAAGGCTCGCCGCCCACTTTTGCCCGGCGGGCGAGGTCTGCCATGGCGCTGTGAGCGGTGAAGGGGGGGGGGCGGCCGAGGTGGAGAAACTAACACCCAGTCGACGACCGCCTTCCGCAGCAGTCAACGACACATCGGAGGCGAGGAGCAGCGCGCCACTACTATTTATATGCACGTATTGTCAAGAGCTAGTCGGTGCGGCATTGTGTCGGTGTAATTTCGCAATGTTTATTGTTGAAGTAGCACGGCGTAATGAATACGCGGTTTCACCGAGTGAATCCGGGATAATATGTGCGGTAGGGCGCGCATATATGTGCGCGACGAATGTGCGCGCGCAGCGTTGTGCGGCGGTGTGCGGCGGTGTGCGGCGGTGTGCACCGATGTTAATATAGTGTGAATACTATATCGGCCGTAGACGATCGGGTCTGGCAGCACCGCCCGTGCTTGTAAATAAGCGACAATGGATCACGTCATGCTCCGGTTGTACTCCTACACTTCCTCCACTTTGGCGGGTGGGGGGGAGGTGGGGGGGGGGCGGGGGGGGGGGGGGGGGGTCCTGTCCTTATTACTTGCATCGGTGGACGTGCTGGATATGGAGGTCACCGGGCATATCGCGTGGTTTCGGAGCAGTTCATTCGCGCCTCCTCGTCTTGTTTGCAATCGTCGCCCTAATCCAATGCATAGTGAGTAGCGGGACACTGTGCCCCCCCCCCCCCCCCCCCCCCGGCCCGGTTTATGTAAACAAATATCTAGCCTTGCATGCGCCGCAATCGGTACCCAATGAGCGGGGTATGTGACAGTGGATTCGGAGCAGTGCAAGCATTCCGTGCGTGTGCACAAGCACGTACGACTGGGAATGAGGCGGGGGTTGCGGATGGAGTGCATTGGCGGTGCATAGAAAAGCGTGTTGCTGGGGTTTTGGCTGCATCGGACGCCGTATTCCCACCCATCCGGCACGGAATGTCCGGTTTTCACACATTTGTGTGTGAATATAGTGTGAATATTACGCGTCTTTTACGCCGGGTGGATGGGCATCCGGCGTCCGATGCACCCCAATTATTTGCAGCACGCTACTCTACGCACCCCCAACGCACTCCGCAAGCCCCGACTCCATCCGCGTCGGAACCGGTAGTAAGTGTTGTTGTGTGCGCACATCGTGACAACATTACACGGTGGCAATTGCAATTAGCGGTGGATAATGTGAAGGCGTTTTCGAAATCGACAGAGAATGAGGCGGTGCTGGCGGAGTGCATTGGCGGTGCATAGAAAAGCGTGTTGCTGGGGTTTTGGCTGCATCGGACGCCATATTCCCACCCATCCGGCACGGAATGTCCGGTTTTCACACATTTGTGTGTTAATATAGTGTGAATACTACGCGTCTTTTACGCCGGGTGGATGGGCATCCGGCGTCCGATGCACCCCCATTATTTGCAGCACGCTACTCTACGCACCCCCAACGCACTCCGCAAGCCCCGCCCCCATCCGCGTCGGAACCGGTAGTAAGTGTTGTTGTGTGCGCACATCGTGACAACATTACACGGTGGCAATTGCAATTATTAGCGGTGGATAATGTTAAGGCGTTTTCGAAATCGATAGAGAATGAGGCGGTGCTGGCGGAGTGCATTGGCGGTGCATAGAATAGCGTGTTGCTGGGGTTTTGGCTGCATCGGACGCCGTATTCCCACCCATCCGGCACGGAATGTCCGGTTTTCACACATTTGCGTGTGAATATAGTGTGAATATTACGTACGCGTCTTTTACGCCGGGTGGATGGGCATCCGGCGTCCGATGCACCCCGAATCTCACCAACACGCTACTCTACGCACCCCCAACGCACTCCGCCAGCCCCGCCTGTTTCCGCGCAGGTCCTACGTTCCATTGTATGTATATACATACGTACATGTACTGCTCCGAAACCAGCCCAAACTTAATGAGTGCACAAGTGTAAATGGGGGGGGGGGGGGGGGGGGGGGGATGTGGCGGCGGGGCATCCACTCACACATACCCCGGCGATGCATGACAGATATTACATGCCATGGCGGGTCGGCGGGCCGACCCGGCGGGCCGACCCGGCGGGGGGTGGGGGGGGGGGGGTCTATTCAACTACACGTGCGACAGTGTCGTTTCGTGGAGCAGTATATGTGCCCGGCCTCATTTATACCGCCCCCTACCTGCGCTGCATGGTCCACCCCTACGAATTACTTAGCACAAACCGCCATTACTTAATAGGAACCTAGCACAGCCAGGCTTATATGCCCGCTTTGCCGATCAACTTCTACGCACTTTCCGTCCCTCAACCGCCGGACATGGGGGTTAAGCCGCCAGCCTCGGCAGTTGCTTAGCCAGACTTGGCATCCCGTACCGTGTCCATGGCTTCGCAGCTCTGCCGCCGGCACACGCCGAGTCCGGCGCTTGCTGCCGCGGGGTTGCGCACGCATGCACGCACGGTAATACGCCGCCGACGCCGCCACGCTTACTTCCACCACCTTCGCCAGCCGCAGCTTCGCACGCCGTTCCGCCGACATACGAAACGCACGAATTCCCCCCCCCCCCCCCCCCCCCCCCCCCCCCCGTCCCCGCGTCATGTATAATATATTCGAGGCGACTATGCGGGCGCAGCACACGCCGCGGCGTGGGTCGGCGGAGCGGCAGGCGGCGGGAGCCCTAATGGCCGGGCAGTATCCACACCCACACCGGCACCGCCGCTCACCTCCGACGCGGATGAACCGCCTCCCAAAGGAAACATGCCGGTTGGTGGTAAGCCCAGCAAGCGTGGGGTGCCGGCGCCGGTACCAGTGCGACGGAGCTGTTGCGTCAGGAACCGCACCGCATGTGGAGCAACACATGGCGGTGCCGGCCCCACCTAGGGCCACCTCCTCACAACACCCCGCCACGACGGCGTCGGCCACCGCCGACGGCGCCGTTGCGGGGGGGACGCCCTGCCAGGCGACGATGATGCGCCTGGTGCGCCGCGTCAGGAGGCGGAGGAGGCCGTGGTCGAGGCGACTGATCGGGCTGAGGGGGTTGTCGAGGCGAGCGAGGCTGCGCTCGCGCCACCCGCCCCGCAGCCACCTGCGGGACATGCCGACTTGCTCGTCGCCATTTTGACCGGAGCACTACGAGCAGTGGCGGGAGGCGGCCACATGCACTATCATGTGCGTGTCCTGGCCGGACGCCCGTCATACGTGTACTGCGGCCAACGGACGGACTGGGAGTGTTGCTGCGACGGCACCCCGGCTTTGTGCGGCCCCAAGTACCCATGCATGGCGACCCATCAGCGGGCAGTCCCCTGCCCGACCACGGCCACGGTGAGGGCGGAGTTCCGCCATGTCAGGGACGCGTTCCACGACGCGACTCGCGCCGCCGTGTGTGAGGCTTCCGAGAAGGCACGCGCGGCCCTACCCGCCGCCGCGCGTTGGCGCCGCGCTGCCCCGGCCGCCGCGCCTTGGCGCCGCGCTGGGTATCGAGTCCTCCCCTCCCTGGTGAGCGCGTCCACCTGCGCCTTGCGCTCGGGGCCGTCCTCCTCCGTCACCACATTCTGCAACCCCCACCGCGGGACGAACCACGCAGCTCCTTGCAGGCGCTTGTACATGTGCCCAAGCACCGCCAGTCGCGACACCGAACGCACCACCGCTGAGGACGCGAGCTCCTGCTCGGTCATGATCGCCTTCACCCGGGCCTCCTCGAACAACGGACCGGCGTTAAGAATGGAAAACGTTTCCATGTGGTGCAAGCAGTCCTCCATGACCCAGCCGGACTGCACCGTCACCTTGCCTAACCCTGCAGTCATGGAGGGGAATGCCGTCACGCCCACGCCCACGCCCACGCCCACGCCCGGGGGGGGGGGGGGGGGGGGGGGGTTACCTTTCGACTTCTTGGACACCGCAAACGAAGGGCGCAACCCGCGTCCAAAGTTGCTGGGTATCGGGATTAAAGCCTGGCGCCGGTCTTCCTGCTTCATAGCTCGGAATCCAATGTGGCCCTGCACGGTGACAAATTTCCTCCAGAAGTCCCTTCCCAAGCCAAAAAAAAACAGGTGGAACGGCGCGAGGGGGAAGAGGTTGACCATGCTGACATAGCCCAGGACCACAGGCACATGGCACACGCCATGGCAGCCAGTGTTCTGCTTGGCCTCCGCCAGCCGGGTTGTGTTGAACGCACGCCGGGCAAGGTGCGGGACTCACTGGACAAGTCATCGCCTTCATGGACGGTTACCAAGCGAGCATCCCCGTCCGCATCCACAGGGGGGTGCTCCTGGGCAGCCGCCATAGCCTCCACAACCTGCCACGCCGACCGGGCGGGTGCGTGTGATTCCATACAACCGCAGTTGAGTGGTGCCACCAGCACGCAGGCCGGGCCCACTCACCTCTGAACGCAGGAGGTCCACAATGTCACCGTCCTCGAAAACAGCGCGCCACTGGGTCGCCCCGCCGTACGTAGTCATCCTCGTCACTCACGGATTTTGCTCCGACACGGCCGCTCCGGGCTAGCTCTAGCAAGTCTAGGCGCTCTGCGGCTCCCCCGCTGCCTGTCGGCTGTCTCGCGATGCGCTGCCCGAAACCGGAGCCATGTGCCCCATCTACTCCATCAACAACGCGGTCACGAGCCGTCAATTGGGCCGACGCTGTTGCAAGCTCGCGCAACAATGTAGACTGGGCCTTCACGTCTGCGTGTAGCGATTCGAGCGTCGGCTCAACGATGGGTTCTTCTCCATCTGGCATGGTTACGCACGGACGTACTGATGAGAATATCACATACGGGTGGTGAGCCGGGTGTGGTCTTGAACAACCTGGGATGACCTTGCTCGCAACAGGTTGCGAGACACTTTTGACATCTCTGCGTGTAACGCAGCGAAACCTGGAAGATGGCAGGCTCAGCTGTTATGGCTGCTTTTTATATGTGTACCAAAAAGGGCGCAACGGCAGGTGCCTTGTTCCCGTACCACTGAGCAGCACTTGTAGCTGAAAAGTGGTTAGGTCAAGTGAGGAAGCTCCGTAAACAACTTTAGATCAAACTTGGAAATTTAAATTGTTTTTTCCCCGCCCCCGGGACAGGACTGGCACCAGTGAAACCCTTGCAGCGTCTCTACAATTGTTACCAAACCTCATAAGCACGTTTAGATCATACAAGCCTGGCGTGCGCCACGACGGTGTTCCGCCCGACTACACGCGCGCCCGTTCTTGATGTTGGCTCGGTACCCGTTTGCTCTTCCGCGACTCGCCACCCGTGTCGGAGTTGTCCACCGCGCTATCAGTCCGCCCCCGACGGTACCTATCAAGCAGCAGCCCGCCGCAAAGAACCGAAGCTGCCCCACGATGGCGACGCGCGCCCGGCTCGCGGCGTTTGCTTTACTGTTTCTGCTGCTGTTGGCGCCCAGCCCGTCTCATGCCAGCGAGGCAGCCGCTGATGCCGACGGTGGCGCCGCCAGCGGGGCCGTCGATGTCGTCTGCGCTTCGCAGGGCGGTTCCGACGCGGTTCCGGCGGCTGGCGCCGACAACAGCTGTGCCGAGGAGGAGGAGGGCGGCAGAGGCATTTGCGTTGCCGGCGGCAGCGAGGATCCTGCGCCGGTAGCTGTGCCGTCCCGCGACGGGGAGGAGGAGAAGGTGGAGGCGGCGCTGCAGGAGGCAGGGGTGGTGCGTACGACCCCAGACCTCCCTTTCCCCACCCCGCGCCGTCGCCGAGCACCCTCTGGTGCCCGTATTGCGCCAGGCACTTGCTCCGCTTCCCACGCACCTGACGGAAGTCCGCCTGCTGGTGCCGCAGGTGGAGCAGGAGCTGCGCGCGCTGGAGGAGCGCCTGCTGGCTGCCAAGAGCATGGTGCATGCGCTGGCGGCGGAGGTTGGCCAGCAGGAGGAGCGCCTGTTCCAGCTACTGCAGAAACTGGGAGGTAGATGCTCACGCCCACCAGCCCGCTGCTGTCTCTACACCTCTCTCAGGGCCTGCTGACGCTCACGCCCGCGCCTTCACGACCAGCTCTCTGTCCTCCAAAGCCAGCAGATACAGGCATTGCGGTGGCATTGGGGCGGGGGCAGTGCGGCGCGTGGCTGGCACACACCTCATGTGCTCCCACTTGCATGTCTGTCTGTTGGCGCAGGCGCAACACAGCTGCAGCGCCACACAGCGGCGGACCTGCATCACGAGGGCCTCATCGGCGGACGCACCATTCACGTGCAGCACGAAGTGTGGGCGGATCACATGCACATGAGGGCGGCAGTGCGTGTAGATGCTGAGATCACACTTGCGGAGATTGTGTGCGGCCCACCAGCGGTGCGAAGCCACTGACACCCCGGGTATACCATTGCCCCGGGAGTGGTGATTAGCGTGCATAGAGGCCTCTGCCCTGATGATGACTACCAAGAAGCTGTCTTGATAAGTGCGCGCTCACTGCCAACCCCCCCCCCCCCCCCGCTTCTTCGACACCACCGCCGTAGAAGAGCCAGGACTTTGGTACCTGCCACTACGTCATCGTGGGTGACTTTAGCGGGAAGCTCTATTTTTTTGACGCCAACAGCGCGGAGCTCGGGGCAGAGTATGCCACGGAGGGCGGCAGCCCTGTCACAGCCATCAGTTACTGGCCGGTCCGCTCCACAGCCACGGCTTTTCCCCGTCTGCCAAACGCCGCCTTCTTCGCCCCCCCCCCCCCCCCCCCTTCAGAACAAACACACCGCATCACAAGCCCCCACCCGCACCACTGAGGGTACCGGTGTGCAGTCAATCATTCCAGCCGCACGGAGTCACACACGCTGTGGGACGTGGTGCTAACACAGCTGCCCTCTCTGGCACAGGCCCGCCGTAACACAACCATGATCGCCACTGGGCATGCCAATGGACAGGTCTTGTTACACACCGTCCACGAGGAGGTGCCGAGGATGTGTGCGCCCGCTAAACTACCCTCAGCCCGCTGAACTGAGAGATGCAGGAGAAGCCGGGGGGGGGGGGGGGGGGGGGGGGTCGGGG
The DNA here is from genome assembly GCA_006384855.1 of Tetraselmis striata. NCBI lineage: Eukaryota > Viridiplantae > Chlorophyta > Chlorodendrophyceae > Chlorodendrales > Chlorodendraceae > Tetraselmis > Tetraselmis striata. The sequence goes on from VCJN01001846.1 coordinate 110,652, forward strand.
GGTAAATACTGGGCATGGCTGCTGAGCTCCGCTTTCCAACGGATGAGGCTGCCATGGCTGCATGCACATCCCTGAGCTTGGGGCACGCTGCTGCTGCGCAGGGGGCCGCGCTCAAAGAACGCACCAGACCCCAAGCGCAGCGCCAAGTCTGTCGAGCCTGTCGCAGCAGTGCTGGGAGAAATGGAGATGCAAGAGCGCGCGGTGGCATTGCGGGAGCAGGGGGTGGCCAGCCCGAGTGACGCCCCCCCAGGCATTGCGCACCTGGGTTCATTCCGGTGTGCGGACTGTCGGGTGATGAGAAGGGGGGTAGATAGAGCTTGTGATGTATGTGCTTGTCAGCCGGTAAATTTTGAGGGGAGGGAGGGAGTATTTGCTGACGACTCGCGGGGCTGGGCTGCCAGGTGTGGACGCATGCGGTGCCTGGCGGTGGCAGATATGGCAGGTGACAGCCTCGTAGCGGGCGCAGGACATTCCGCAGCTCATGGCTGTCACTGCTGCAGACATCCCTGTGCAGCACCTGCCGCCTGGGTGTTCTGCGAGCTGACTCCTTCCACCTTTGTCAGGCGGGGTCGGAGTGTACTATGAGAATGGGACGGCGCGCAACTACGACGGGCGCACTATGGTTAACCATGCGCCGCTGGCAATGAGGTAAGGGCATTGCAGGCCGGCAGCATGACGCCAGGCCTCCCCACCAATGTTGCAGCTTGTGTATGTGCACACTTGCCGTCTTACCCATTCTGCCGTACTGCATCCCGTTCTTCATGCCCGTAGGGCAGGAAGCACAGTGGTGACGGTGGTGTATAGTAGCGGTGTGGCCACTCTGCCCATCCGGCAGGGCGCCGCCGGCATGCAGCTCACAGTCTGCAAGGTGACACGATGGATGTGCCGCGCCTGGCCGCCGGAGACTGGAACCTGTGATATGGCGCCTGGACAAGGTGCTTAAGCATCTAACCTTGTGTGTGTTGTCCCAGGGGCTTAACGAGAGCTCCATGGCGGCATTCGTCTGGGACGCAGTTGCCAGCACACGGTATGCGGCAGCACCTGCTGGGGGAACGCGGGTATAGCAAGAGCGGAGGTTTCTGGTGGCAAATCTGGCTGGTTTGGTGCAGCAAATAAGTTCTGCCTGTGTGGGAACGGCCCGGCAGTGGGTACGCCATCACGGAGGAGGGCGATACACTTGTTGCAATTGTTCAAAGCGCGGCATCAAACGCGGTGCAGCCATCTAAATCAAAAGGTGTCCAGCCAGCTAGCCCCCCCCCACCCCCTTTGCGTGCATTGTACAGAGGGCCCTATGCGCTGCGGCTGAGCCAGAGCCGCCGCGCCTATTTAGCTTCCCCACACTCAAGCCTGAGTTATTCATGTCCCAGCAGACGGGGGCGCCCCCATCAAGGGGCCAATGTGCCTCATCCGCAGCCGTTCCTCGAGCGGCTTGCCTTCAGGCCCACTGGCTGCCATGCACATCAAGGGCTACCTTCTAGCTCTTTCCCAGGTGATTGCAGGCGTTCCCCTTGTTCGTTGCCATCAATGTCTGTATCCCCATGTATTGGATTCCGTTATAAATGATGAATGGTGCGCGTGACTTGCCACAGCGCAATTGCTGTGCTGGTTGGTGGGTAGCAACCCCTGCCCTGGCTGACAGCTGACTGTGGTTACAGAGGCGCAGCAGGCTGACACCTGCACCTGCGTACACGCCATTACACACTGCAGATGAGTGTGGGCATTTTCAACACCACATCAGTATACAGAGGCACCATGAGGGAGGTTTTAGTGGAGCCCCTTCAGGTGCCCGCCACCCAGCCTCTTCCCCCTCTTCTGCTCCAGGTGGCAAAATTACTGTTTGGGTGTCTGCCAGGTTGCATTAGTATAAGTTGAATCCATCTGAACCCACTGTCCCGCCCTTGCAGGGGCTTGCTCGCGAGCTTGGTCACCCATTTGAGCCCACGGCCAAGCCTGTTATGGCAACCAACAGGTGTGTGTTACCCAAATACTGTTGCTCATTTCGCCTATTGGTTGAAGCACGTGTTATCGGCCTGGCGTTAAGCTGTGTTTGAGCACGGCTGGGTGGTCTGTACAATACAGGGACCGCCTAGTTGTGGTGGCCTTCAGTGGTGGCGTGGCCGCCTTCTACCGCAGTGGGCTTTTTATAGCCAAACCCTTTGATATGGGGAGCATGAAGGCATGGACGCAGCCTCTTTTTGTGGCTGCCATGATCCTGGTGGGCGGCTACCAGTTCTACAGGGCACGCAACAAATCCAACACCGGGAAGCTCAGCAAAGGAGGCGGGGATGTCAGCCAAATGCTTAACCAACTCCCGGCACACCTTCGTGGGGAGGTAAGAGTTACTCAACTGAACGATTTTTACGGATTACGGATTATAGCGCTTCTCAGCTGCTGTCCCCACTTTCACATGCGTGTATGTTATTCATTGGCACCTTGCTTGTGGCATGCAGATCGAGGCGGAGCTGTCCAATTCAAACTATGGCATGTCGGCACGGCGGGGCGGCGGCGCAGGCGGCACTGGTGGATATCCTGATCATGGTGCAGGACGTTACGGACGCCACTTCTGAGCAGAACCGCGTCCCATGGGATGCTGCAGGCTGGCATTTCTTTTATGGTCCTGTTTTTGGACTTTTTTCCGCTCCCGTTCCAGGACTGACATCAGTGAAACCCTTGCGTCATTCTGTTACTATGATGTTCTCTTACCACGCGTCAAGGTAATGCATGTGATTCTCCCTCCGTACGAGTACCGTGTCATGGTATGGCATCTTCATCAAACACTGTAAGAACTGTTGGACCATAACATCCTTGCTGACTTCACATTCTTTGGGGGTTATTACTGGGCATTGCAAGTGTTGGCAGTAGCATCATGCATCTTCCTCTCGCGCAGGTACCAGTAGTGCAGGTATTGGTTTCGTCACAAGAGATTTGCGCAAAGGCACATTCAGATAAACGACGACCGTTTACTGACCAATGCTGAGCGTATATTGAAGCTATCAGTACACCTGCAGCAGAAATAGGTATATATATATTAGCGCGTGGGTGGCCAAAACTTACATGGCGAGGCCTGCCCTGGCCGTGTTTCGCCACCCTTCTAGCGTTCTTAAATTATGTGCTGCTGCTACTATTGCCTGTAGTATATAACGACAATTAGTATCCTCTCAATATCAATGATAAGATATTGATTGATGAAGTTCCATCACAACGAACTGATAATGTGTGAGTATGCTAGCTATAGAGTACGATATCTATATTATACTATTCCCCTTATCCCTTTATGTTGAGTGGCCGAAATTCCACACCGGTGCGACCTGTGTTCTATAAAGTACTGGATCTAGAGCGGCCAAACCTGAAATGCACCGGGTCGACCCGGATGGAATTCCGTCGATAAGTATAAGGTACTATAGCGATAATGTACGAAATGGCTGCATCTCTGCTCACTCGCCTGCCTGCGTCCGGGCTACGTAGCCTCTTTTTCGCGTCGTTTTTTGGTATCATGCAAAGTGATTCTCCCTTAGTTTTACCCGTGCGTACTCGTACGGTGTCATTAGTCATAAATATGGTAATATATATGGTACAAGTAGCGACTAGTGCCTCGTCCGGATATGTCTTATGGGGCCTGGAAGATTTTATCCGTTGTCTTTGGTGCCCCCCCCCCCCCCCCCCCCCCCCCTTTTTGGGGGGCTTCCGCTTTGGAAATACTTCCTTCCTCTGCAGTACTGCTAAAGTACTGCCAAGAAACAAATAACAAGGAAACATCATGTTTGTGCCTTGTAAGCATGCAGTAACAGCCAGGGCAACTAAAAACATGTTATAGATGAACTTCTATGGGTATTGGGCACCCCCACCTTCAGGTGAACAACAGGGGGGGGGGGGGGGGACTGTGACAGTACTTTGTGCAGTATTGTAGACAAGGCCGGGGCAGCAAATATGCCGTTAATATAGATGCAGGAAGATGCATAGAAGACCACGGCACATAGATGAATATGGCACATAGATAAATGTAATAAATGACAATGTTGTTTACATTGTCAACCCCAGACCCGCCCGACTGTATGAGACAGCATAGACAGGGGTGTCCAGCAGCCGGTGGCTAAGCGAGCGCATGTCGGTTGGGAAATCGCGGTTGGTGGCCAGCGCTTTCAGCGCCTCGATGGTCTCCACATGCGACGCCGTCTCGGCCGACCATACCGGCTCCTCAATCTGTTTTGACTTAAGGTCATAGTCGTGCGCTGCTTGCCGAGCCGCTCCTCATACCGAAATAGCGAGAGCTCAAGGGCTTTAGCAACGCGATGATGCTCGGCCAGTTGCCCTTCTGGACCCAATTACCGTTGCGGATTTAGGTATTAAAGCGCGGTATTGAGGTACTCCAACGAACTTCGGAACGTTCGGCCGATCTGCCTTATGTCCGAGTTTCTTCTTCCCAAAGAACTGCGCGAAACGTTTGTCCGGCGTGGCTGGCCCTTTGCAGAGATGCTCTCATACCCCATATACAACGCCAGTCTTGGAACGAGAGCTGAGAGGGAACAAGGCGCGATGGAGGGCGAAGACGAAGTCGAAGCCGACTGGTTTAGCCATATCCGTCGACCAACCGACGCCCTCTAACTCTTGCCAGTCTATCAGGGAGTTGTATTGTTGGTTTTTGGCAGACAGCGGGGCGCCGCTAGGCACTTTGTGAGTATGGAGGCGGTGATGACTCTCAGGGGGTTCGGCGCGGCGCTAGCCATCATCATCGTCGGGAACGGGTTGTGCGGTGCTTGCCGAGACCTTAATCGTAACCGGGTAGCGGGGCACTGGCAATCGACCTTAATCGTAACCGTTCTCGTCTCAAAGCAAGGAACACCATGGTGTATGTGACTGCTTCTAGCAGGAACGCTGTGCAGTCTCGCGAAAGCCCAAGGTCGTGCCGGGTGCCGGCCATGCACACCATCTTGATATCGGTGTCAGCAAGCGGGGTGTTAGGCTCTAGCTTAAGCATGTTCTTTAGGCCCTTTAGGATGCAGCGGAAGGATTTAGAAATTATGGCTAATCTTCTCTGGTTACATGGGTTCCTGGGTTATAGTCTGTCTGAATTCTACATAGTAGACTTGTCGGAGGCGGTATTTTTACCCGCCGAGGTCATAGTCATACCTGTGCTATGTTAGCCGGGTGTCATGGGATACCCGTGCTGTGTTAGCCACGTAAGGCTTGAGTCAGAGAACTCTAGAGAATTCCAGAACAGTCTTCGGCCTTATACTACTAGTATCTATGCCCGCAATACCAATATATATACAGCGACTCCGCGGATGCGTACTCGTACTACCTTTGCGGGGAATTATACCTGCTACAAAACTCTAAAAACCTAAACCCTAAAACCCTCAACATGTCCGGGTTTTGCATTTTCGTTCGCAAAGCGCATGCATGGGCGAGGATAACACCGGCTGCATCTGCATACATGCTAACTACAGTGGGAATAGTTCGGGCGAACGCCTATTGTGCGCTTTATACCCACCCGCGCGACAACACGACCATTTGTGGGCGCCCTTTCAAAAACGCGAAATCAGTGCATGATGCGTTGGCGCCAGAAAGTTGTGTGTTGCGCCAACCGTCCAAACCAATGGAAATTGCGGCACTCTTCGCACCAAACTCGGTGGATACGGCCCTTGGCATGAGTTGCACACACCGTGCGTGTAGGCCACTGAAAGCATGTCGCTATAGGCACGACGTGACACCCCAACGACAAGTTGGCCACTGTGGGGAGCAGTTTTGGGGTGAAAATGCTGCTGTTTCTGTGGCGAACGCACGTAGGAGAGGCGCTCGATGGCCCCCTTGGTGTAGGGCAATGCTCTACTATGGGGGCGCGTGGTGGAATGCCAGTTGCACCGTTTCGTGGGCGGGGTGGCGCGGTAGGGGCGTGGATTTTGATTAATATGAAATTCCTTGAAAAATGCTGTGGAGAATGGCATTTTGGCTGGTAGATGTGTGTATCGCTAGGAGGTGGCACATGCCAAGTGTTGGTGGTCCGTGGTCATCTACATACATAACCCTCTCGCGCAACTGAGTATGGGGCTTAGACACGCACTTGGCGCAAAGCCACGAGCCCGATAGGGGTGGGCACATGAGGCAGTGAGGGGCATCTTGGATGATCATCTTTGGGGATTTTTTCCGGGGACCCCAAAAATCGATTTTTGATTTTGGAAGATTGTTTTCGATGCAAATTTGAACGAGGAATCGCGTGGTATTTTTGACAGTTTTTCTGAGCAAACCCTGAGAAGTTATAGCGTTTTAAAGTCAAAGGGGTGTTGCTGCGCGTGGCCGACACTTATGCCATGCCAGTATCGCAACGCGACATGTACTGGCCGCCGCCCACACGGCTGCACCCCAACCAAATGCACCCGAGCCCCTCGCCAATGTGTTTCCTCACGCGTTCATGGCCATCCCGCCGTTTGGTTGTCTATTCACGCGCGTCGGCGTGTGCGTGATACCGACCCCGGTTTTGGTGCAGTTGCAGGCGACGCCCATCCACGCACCAAGTGCAGCGTGATTCCCTAGTCAAAGGTCTTTAAGCTTCGGTTTCAGCCACTCGTCATGCAGATTTTGTAAAACCCTGTGAGATTCCAGGGTTTCATGTCATATGCCCTACGTTCAGGTACCCTAGACTTCTGAAGTCTTGAGACTGCCGAAAAGGGACCCCAAACTTATGTGCAGGGGTGTAGTATAGCAGAACATTATGGCTAAAGGGAAATGGAGTATAACACTCTCTCCCCCTTAAGCACAAGCGTCCTCGCTGTGCAGGTGTCACAGAACTACAGGAAACTACAGTATGGTCTTGGTCTTGAAGTTCAGGCGGAAGGTACTCGGCTTGGGTAGCGATTTCGGAACCGAATGAAGTCTGGGCTCTCAGTAAACTGTCAGTATGATTTAGACAGTAAGAACGACCGGAAAATGTCCAGGTGCTTGACTCCGCGTAGGGGCTCCCAGGTGTCTTCGCTTGGTACGTTGTACGGGAACGCCCATCGCACTCGAAACAGTAGTCCAGTGCCATTGTTGTTGAAGGCAACATCGAGTATGTCTTGAACATGGAATCGGTTTGCGTCATGGACAATCGGTACTCGTTCAGACTTCGCCGGTTGGTCAGGGTCGTCATACCACTTTTCCAGCATACTCGCGTGCACCACGTCGTGGACTCGTACGCCCGCAGGTAGTTGCAATCGGAAAGCAACTGGTGAGATCTGCTGTGTAATGACGAAGGGGCCCACGTAGCGGTCGCGTAGCTTAGCACAGGGTTGCTGAATAAACTTCAGATGAGACGCTTTCAGCTTAACTCTGTCGCCGGTCTTGAATGGTACGGGTAGTCGCTTACGATTAGCTGCAGTCTTCATACGAGTTTGAGCCTCCAGTACGCAATCATGCGCGAAGCGATGAAGCTCATGTACATACTTGACGTGTTCCGGAAGAGCTCGAGTTGGCTCGGTTGCGAGTTGAGTAGTAGCAGGTGTAGTCGGCTCGAATCCCAAAGTCGCTTTGAAAGGGGACATAGTAGTCGAAGTCGACTGAGCAACGTTGATCGCAAACTACACGTTGGTGAGGTGGTTGACCGAATCATCGTGCAGAGGGTGCACGTAGCAGCGTAGCACTTGCTCCCAAGTTTGGTTAGTCCGTTCCGTCTGGCCATCGGTTGCTGGATGAAAAGCTGTAGAGATGTTCAGCTTAGTATCCATGGTCTTGAACATATGTTGCCAGAATTCCGACATATCTTGGGTCTCGGTCAGAGATGAGTTTAGCCGGTAGGCCGAAATGACGAAAAACTGAGCGATGCATAATCTCCGCCATGCCTTCAGCAGTAACTGTCTTCGTAGTTGGCTCAACAATTACTCGCTTTAACAGTAGACATAAGAAAATCACGACTGAGTCATACCCGTGGCACTCCGGCAGATCTGTGATTAAATCCATAGATATTACCTCAAATGGTCGTGACGGTACGTCATGGGGCTGAAGTAAGCCGTATGGCTTATGCCGGGCCGCCTTAGTACGTTGACAGGTAGGGCAGCGTCGCACGCACGTAGTTGGTGACAGTCTGTTTCATACGGGGCCACCAGTACAGTTCTACAGTACGCGCCAGTAGTCGTCGTCCTCCTGGGTGTCCAACAGTAGGCGTGTCATGTAGTTCGTACAGTGCTCGTTGTCGCAGGTCCGCCACATTTGGTACGTAAAGTCGTGAGCCGTAGGCGTACAGTAGACCATTACTGTGACGTACTAGCCAGGATGGTAAAGCTTTCCGCGATTTCAGGTATTCGTCGGAGTCATATGCGGTCTTGATTTCGTCGTAAAACTTGTTGTCCGCATGTAGTCGCGACTCCATATCAAATAAAACTGAAATTATTTCGCAGTCAGCCTCGTCTTCTGACTAGTTTTTCAGCAGCTCTAGCTTCTGTAGCGCATCCCGCATGATTGGCAGCTCCTCGCTTGTAGACGATGTCCATATGTCGTTGGTGAGGCGCAAACACTTGCGCCCATCGTACTCGCCGCGTCGACAAATCGCGTTGGCGAAAGAAGTGTCGTAGTGTATTATTATGGTCGGTGATGACCGTAAAGCCCGCCGCTCCATCAAGGTAGCATCGGAACTTGATGAGTGCATCACGAACCGCCAACAACTCTTGCTCATGTACCGGGTAGTGAACTTCGTGTTAGTTCATCTTGCGTGCATGGTACGCAACATGTCGAATTCCTGAGCCCTGATCTTGCAGCATCACAGCTCCCACTGCAAATCCAGATGCATATGTATACAATGTGTAACGGGCATCCGCAGATGTGTCCGGTATACTCAGTACATGTGCTCGTACCATTGCGTCCTTTAATGCACGAAACGCCGCATCAGCACGAGGCGTCCACACATTCCAGCACATTCCAGCAGTCCATCACGATTCTGCGTCAGGTCGTGCAGTGGCGCCGCAATAGCCGCGAAGTTATGGATGAACTTGCGGTAATAGCCAGCAAGGCCGAGAAAATCTCGTACGTCCTTTACTGTCTTCGGTACATGCCACTGTTGAACTGCTTCCACCTTCCGGGGGTCCATCTTGATATGTCTTGCTTCGACGATATGGCCCAAAAACTCCACGCTATATAGTACGGCCGAACGAACACTTCGACATCTTGATATGCAAGTGGTGTCGTTGCAACTCCCGTAGCACCAATCTGATGTGCTCGAGATGCTCTTCATCTGTCTTGCTGTAGATCAGCACGTCGTCCATGTATACCACGCAGAATTTGCTGAGATATGGGCTCAAAAGACGGTTCATCATGGTCTGGAATCCAACTGGGGCGTTTGTCAAGCCGAAAGGTAACACACAGTACTCGTAGAGTCCATAGTGTGTCCGGAACGCTGTTTTGTGGATGTCTTCCGGTTTAATTCGTAATTGATGGTAGCCTTTGTACATGTCCAAAGTACTGAAAGTAGTCGCACCATGCAATGAGTCCAATAATTCGTCGATACGAGGAAGCGGGGTCCGGTCTTTCTTTGTAAGGTAATTCAATTTACGGTAGTCCACACACATTCGCAGAGTGCCGTCTTTCTTACGCACAAATAAAATTGGGGCGCCGTAGTTTGACTTGGACGGACGAATCCACCCTTTTGCCAACAGTTCTTCCAGTTGTGACCGTACCTCTTGCAACTCTGCTGGTGACATACGGTACGTTCTTTCCTTGGGAGGTTCATCACTCTCCAGGTTGATCTCAAAGTCGAACTCGCGCTCCGGTGGCAAGTCAGTAGGCTCCGCGATGATGTCTGCAAACTCCATAAGGGACTCCTTGAGCTCCTCGGTCCACTCGGTCGACTGGTCCGTGCGCAGCTCAGCTACCGCATCGAACACCTCGCGTACCGCAACAGCAAACAGTTCCTCGCCGCGACTCTTCCTCAGCTCCTTCGCCATCTTAGCCGCGTCCAGGTGGTAAACCGTCGCAGGTACTGTATACTGTTCCGCTGTCGCAATGTGTTGTCCAGTCTTCCGGTGTTTAATAATTTTAGCAGTCCAGTCGATGTCAGGATTAACTGTTTCCAGCCAAGGTTGTCTGAGAATAATGTCGAATTTCTCCAGGTCTGTAACTATAGCGTCGAATTTATAGTCGAAAGCTCCTACGGTAAGTACTTCGCTCCTCAGCCGTTTGGTACTGGTACTCATACTACCGTTCGCCAGTTTTATGCGGTATTTTCCTCCGGATACTGTAGGGCAGCACTGATGTAATTATACCCATTCAGTACTCGCAAAATTTTCGGTTGCACCAGAGTCCACCAGTATTTTACGGTGTCGTCCTCGCAATTCGCCAGTAACCGTCAGTTGTTTTTTTCGCCCCCGGGACAGGACTGGCACCAGTGAAACCCTTGCAGCGTCTCTACGACGGCCGTTTAGGCAGTAACGGTCAGTAGTCGGGTACCACTCGCTGAAGATACGTTGCACAAATGCGATGTGGAGTCTTCGCCAGGTAAAGGATTAGTCGGACGTTACGGTGGACATACACTACGCTTCAAAATTAATGGTAAGCGAACTGTCCTCCAGATGTAGTTGGTGAGCATTTTTCGAGTATCAACGCATTACGAAAACCCTCCGAGCTGGGGACGCGGGGTGACCTGCCGGTGTTTAGAATAAGTTCGGGGTGCGAAAACTACTGCTCAAATCGTAAAAATTGTGACGGAAAGATGAACGATCTATGCCGAATTCGGACTGACGGGGTTTTTTAGATGCTCTTACGGCGCGCGCCGTAAGAGTTGGATACGTGCTTGCCCCAGCGTGTAGAGCTAGTAGTGCGTTACCATATGAAGCGGTTGCCAAAAGTTGCGCATGCTCATTACAGAACAATTCGCCGCCTACACGAGTACGTGCCTCGTGATAGGTGTAGCACTTGTGTGACGCTGATGTACATGTGCATTATGAGCGACTGGAAGGCGCGATGCAGGATCACTCGCGGTACCATGCGAGCACATCTATGGGCAGTCCATTGCTATAGAGCCATGCCAAAGACTCCTCATGTGCTGCGAGTAGGAATACTTTTTCTGAATATTTGTGCCAATGTAAACTCGACATGTGCGAAATTCGTGCCTCGTTTTTACATCTACATACACCGCAATGTACACGGCCAAATCAATTCAATCTAAAATATGCGGGTTGTAGCCAGCACTCCTACCCAACATACCCCTATATTAGGATTGGCGCCACGCGCTTCGATTGCACGTGAGCACAGACCCTACCCAAAGTAGGGTTTGCCATTTATTTTGAAGCGTAGTGTATTCATCAATTTGTTCGCCGAAGCTTTCGTACCGTAGTGGGTAGCATACTGTCTCCGTCTCCAGATAACCCGTACTTCGTGCCTCCAATAATTTCTTCCAGGTTGTCCATAGTGCACGGTTTAAAGGGGTCTTCGTAGGTACAGTATTACGACGAACGCGATACAGGTATAGAGGACACCGGTTGTCTCCCGTCCGCTGAGTGCCGAGGTACCGTAGATTGCTCTCCTGTACCCGGTACCCAGTTTGCTCGAGTAATCGTCGTACTGCTGTTGTCTCCGGCGTCGCGTCCGTGTCGCCGCGCTTGCCTTCTGGAAACCAAATCAGTCCGCTGTCTTCTACAGTCAGAAGCACTCGTCTGCCATCGGTTACTAGAACCTTCGAGTGCGTCCACTCATGCTTCGGTGGGGTTCTCAGGTGTTGCGGTAGAAACCGTACGCCGGCGCCATCGTCAGTAGCGTAGATCTGTGTCGCCCATCGAGTGGGGCCAACATCTTGTCTCGCACCTTCTATGCCATCGTTCGTTGGACACGTAAACACGGAAGTCTCCGCTGGCAACTCATCCACCAGACGAAAATTTCTAAGTAGTCGAAACCACGGCTTACACGGCCATTTGGGGACCACAATAATTGCTCGTAGATGCGGATGCAATAACTTCTGTCGAAAGTAGTGACCCAAAAAATCTTTAATTCGGTCATACGGGGCATTTAGCCAAATACGCCGATATTCTCCGAGATCATGTTCCTGAAATGGGCGCGTCGGAAAGCAAAAACTACCAGAAACTTGAGAATTCATGCCGTCATTATCGCAAGCTCCGACCAGGTCGCAGGCAGGGTCCGTATTTCTTCGTGTACTCGTGAAATAATTCGCGATGTACCATCCAGTCGCTGAAATCCTTGTGGAGGAAATCGGGCCTCAGTGTCGTTCGAGGATACGAGGGCTGTACTTCTGTAGTCTCGCGAGCCGTTTTAGGGGACAGTCCTTCACCCTGTCGCGCGCCGCGCGCGGCCGACTCACGTCTTAGTTTCCCGGCCGGGTCTTTCTGGGTCGATAATCAGAAATCTTCTTCTTCTTACTCGGGCACGCGGACGCAACATGACCTTTCGCCCTGCAGATAAAGCAGCGTCCCTCCTTCTTAAAACTCTCAAACTCCTCCTCGGTCAATCGCCGCGCCACCAACAAGTCGTCTTCTTGTTCTGTAACCTCGCCCTCAGCACTGCTGTAGTAATGCTCGTCGTCGTCGCCATCGTCGTCCATGATGTTCAGGCGCTCGCGACGGATCTCGCAGTGTATATCTGTCTCCCGCTCCGCAGCTTCAACAGCTAGGGCTGCCTGTACAGCTTCTGTCAGGGTCTTAGGGTTTTTCAGGGCAACTTCCTTTCGAATATGGGGTTTCAGTCCGCGCTGGAAGTCATGTACATTATCTTCCTCGTGACGATGGAGTCACTCCAGTAGTTGCTCGCGGAAATAATTCGCGTACTTTTGTACTGTAGTCCGCTGTGTCGCGCGATCCAGATTGATACGAGCTTGCTTCGCCTGTGTACGTCCACAGAATTCGGTGATTAGTGCCGCCTCCATGTGCGTAATACCGGTAAAACCGCCGCCAATTTCGTCGTGCGTACTCGCCACTTGCGCGTACCACCACTTGGATACATGTCCGTGAAAATAGCCAGATGCCCAGTACACGCTACAAGGTTCCTCCGGGTTACGTTGTGATATTTCATGTAGCCCCGTGCAAGACGAAACCAGTTCCGTAGCTTGTCGATATTCGTAGTCGATAGCTTTTCGATCTTCGCTGGTTTCACATCGCTCGGCATGAGCCCAGCCAAGCGTGTCGCTGGTCCGGGCAGAACGAAGCTGGTCTCGCATCTGCTGCTCTACAACTCGGCTCCGGTTCACTCGGTCGTCGAAATGACTGAAGCCTTGTCGCACGTACTCGTCCAAGCGGCGAATCTCCGCCGTTGCCGCCGTTGTAGCTTGCGCTACTTCTTGCATCTTCGCTTGCTCCGTCGACATAGTCTCGACTCGGTCGGCTAGTCGTTGAAGCATGCTTATCATGTTTGCGAGGGTCGGTTGCGTGCCCTCTTGACCTCCTTCGAGCGGAATCGGCTGTGCTTCGCCGGCAGTGGCCGCTACCGAAAAGCTTCCGCTATCCTCAGGTGGCGTCTTTCCTGTTGTAGCCATCTTTACGTCTCTAGCTTAAGCCTGTTCTTTAGGCCCTTTAGGATGCAGCGGAAGGATTTAGAAATTATGGCCAATCTCTTCTGGTTACATGGGTTCTTGGGTTATAGTCTGTCTCTGAGTTCTACCTAGTAGACTTGTCCGAGGCGGTATTTATACCCGCCGAGGTCATAGTCATACATGTGCTATGTTAGCCGGGTGTCATGGGATACCCGTGCTATGTTAGCCACGTAAGGCTTAAGTCAGAGAACTCTAGAGAATTCAGTCTTACCTTCGGCCTTATACTACTATTATTTATGCCCGCAATACTAATATATACAGCGACTCCGCGAATGCGTAGTCGTACTACCTTTGCGGGGAATTATACCTGCTAGTATAGCAGGTATAGCTAGTATAGCAGAACATTATGGCTAAAGGGAAATGGAGTATAACACAGGGGGTGGTAGTCGGGGGCGTGGGCCTCGATTGCCTCATTCAGCTGGTCCGTAGAGTTCCTGTCGCCCCATCCACTCATGAGCGCCTAGCTTTATCCATACGTTCCGCACTGCGGTCATGCCGTCAACGGAAATGCTGACGAACGCCGCCAGTGACGCCAGGAGGTACATAGTGGTGCTGCCTGGTGTGGGCGGCGGGTGCTGGTGGTGGTGGGATAGGGTGGAGGGATATCGGATATATGGAAGGCAATGAATGCCTTTCCTGCCCCCGCCATGAAATGTTGGCCCGAGCGCGGGAACGAGTTGTCACAACTGGCGTGTGCTATCCTACAGATTCCATGTCCAAGAAGATCGCGATAGGGCAGCCATGGTGCCACTTCAAGGACGGAAAAACTTTTGTTCTATCGCAAATTGGAGCTCACAAAGGCAGTGAGTTCCCACAAAACTCGCAACTGCGACTACGCTCGCGGTTTTCAGAAGAATTGGCCACGTCATCATCTGCCAATTGGGAGAGGAGATTGACGAGAATCACAACTTCTTGCGGGAAGAAGTCGCCAAAGCCAAGGTGCCCCCTGTCCTCTGTATGTGTCAACGATATGTCGTTGCAACCTACACGCGTGTCAGCAATAGGTGTTGGGTTTTGTCGTGGCGGATTTTCGACCGACTGTACCTCGGCCATTGCGACACTACTAAGTCGTTGCAACGATTTTTCATTGTATGTAATTTACGTGATATATTATTGCTGTCCGACACTAATTACGCCTCCGCATAACAAACACAATTAACACCTCCCTCGCGCGACTACCGCACGTAAAGCTCCCCCCAGCGGGAGTTCAGTTCCCGATGCTTCAGAGGCTGCGGGTGGAATGGACTCCCAGCGGAGGTCTACTCTTGGGGCGCGCGTTGCGAGCCACTTGAGTAAGAAGAAGCGCCCGAACCAGCGCCGTCGGCAGCCGCTGGCGCGGTCCCGGCTGCTTCCTAGCTCCGCCGAGAGACCTTCGCCGGCAGCGGCGCAAAGATACCTTCTCTTGAAAGCAAGGCATCTCCATCCCCTGCAATCCCTCGCACACCAAAGAAAAAGATGCCCCCCCCCCCCCCTTGCGATTCCCCGGTTTTGCGTATCTACTAGGTATTATGTCCACGTCACGCCGCGACATAGTCGATATCGCGGTGCTGCTTCCCCTTCTCATAGGTGTATCGTGGCTTTGCCGTACGACCTGCGACCTGCCCAAGGTGCCGGTCCCCCCGGAGCTCCAGGTACCGGACGCCACAGTTCGGCAGAAGTTCGTAGGAGCCAGTTTTAATCTGAGTCCCGCAAAGGGGAGGAGGTGTTCCAAGGTCCCTCCATCCCAAATGTGCGTGGTTGTCTGGTCGTGGGAAGTGCATCAGCCACCACTTCAACACCCCCTACCACCAATGGGGAGTCTGCCAAGCGCCGGAGGGAGTACGCACCCACTACGGAGACGCCCCCGGACTCGGATGACGAAGCCGAGTGACAAGCCAGACGGGAACTACCCCCCCCCCCCCCCCCCCCAAGGACCAACAAGTGGGCTTTCCTCCCATGTGTAATACAATGCCACATTCAGCCCCGTTGTCAACAGTGGATGGCACCTTCCGCATGTCTCGCTAGCAACACATCACGATGTATCGCGTCAACGTGTTGTCGTGATAAGTAGAAGAGAAGGTGTTTTCAACGCCCCCCCCCCATTAGGTCACTAACGTATACCCCTACGTCGTATGAGGATCTTCACACGCAAATATTGGGCATGCGGCGGTATTAAAGCAACGTCGGGGAGCCACATGTATGTAGTGCCCGTCAATAAATGGCAAGTCGAGGATGTGGGCCGACATGCGTATCTATCTTTCGTCGGGCGTTTCAAATTTGAAGCTGAATGTCCACGACTACGATATGTGCAATGCGATGTCGTTGCAACCCGTGACTAGGCGAGGAAGTCCTAGCTGTGCGGGTGTGATGCTAGGTTATACGCGCCCCCGCAAGGGCGCGTGGGGATCGATGGCCGGGATACATTAGCGCGCACCGCGATGTTCAATTTCCGGCTACTCAACAACAAATGCTTCTCTAGTGGTGAGAAGACACGCGAGTTTATTCATATTTCCGTAAATGGGAATAAATGCTTCTCGTCAGAAGACACGTTTAGTCGCTATTCATACATCCGTAAATGGAGGAAGGTCCATTTCGCCGACATCGGAGCTATGGTGACAGTGGCGGCGAAATTACTTTTTGGAAAGGGGCGGCACGGCCGCGCGCGTCGCGCACTCTCCGCTCAGCAGGCGGCGTTACGAATAATTCAACAAATTATTGCAACGCCTCCGGACAATTGTTGCGACCGCTGAACCAGTTGAAGAAGCGTTGTTCGCCAACGTGCAAACAACCGCAGGAGCTTTAAAGAGGAAGATCAAACGGCACTAGGTCAGGGTGTAGTGGCCCGCGGGGGTCGTAGGAGCCTCGGCTATCCCACTACACATAGTTTGGAGGTCTGTAAGACCCGGCTCAATTCCGGCGTTTTAATCGCTGAGATATCGGCAAGACTCCCGTCTCGCCCCTACCCGCTCTGGGACCTCTCACCACTGCCCGTCCGTACTATGGCACCCATCCCGAGGCGCCGACAGGGATGGGCGCGCACGCGCGCACATCGGACGCGCTCACATGGGACGAACCCCGACAGGGCTGGTGGCCAAGCAGCGATGTGTGGGAAGAGTTTGACACTCCACAATCGATTAGCTACGTCGTTTGCTAAGCGGTGCCGAAGGGCACACGGACCTCTTCGTGGGCAGCAGGGAACGACGCAGCGCCGAGCTGACCATGCGGGCTTATCACCTCGCGGGCCGAGAGCAGGCGGTAACGTTGAACTCAGCCCACTAGCAGACACGTTACATGCGATGTATGACTGTCCGTGGGTGCGTAATTCGGGCAACGACCTGCCTCCGGCTCGGTGCGGCGCACCGTGATAGAATGGCAGGCGTTGCACCCCCTCTCGCTCTCGTCTCGACTACACCCGCTCTCGCTTCCATCATCTTTGCCCGTTGGCACCATGACTCGTAGCGCGAGTTCATCGACATGGGCGGAGGAGGGGCGCTCACCTTTGAGCCCCAACAAAGCTGGGGGCTGAGATGCGCCATGCGGGAGTGGAGGGGCACACCGCGACTGATTTGCTGCGTCGCCTTCAAAAGGTTGCAGAAGTAGTCCGTGACCCTGCGAAGTACCGTTCGCGCCTCAGCCACGGGAGCTGTATCGATTGCCGCAGATTGACATCGACCGACACCCCAACCACCGCTAATGACGCTGCGATGAGCGCGACTGCGCACACGCCGGCGTACAACTAGCTGGACCACCTGCGGTTCAAACGGGGGCCGTCGTCTACGGCTAAACCTAAATCTTTGAGGGCAGCCGAAGTAGCCTCGTACTATCGCGCCACGCACGATTGCGATGCGTACGCTCATTCGGACGAAGTTACCGGGCGGTAGATGGTCCCTCGGCTGATGACGCCCCGTCGTACACACCGGCGTGCCTTGAGCACAGAGCATGCACGGCTCTAGCCCTCGAGGCGCTCCATCTATAGGTGGGTCGTACGCACCCGGCGAGATCGGCATGAGGAGTTGAGCAGTACTTCGAACTAGTTTACCGGCAGCGTTTCAATTGATGATGATGCTGCGATGGGTGTCACTATGGTGGCGGAATATTGCTCGCAAGAATTAAAGTGTCGCCCGGATAGTCCCGCCCGAGGCTGATTACAAGTGCTTCAACGAGGGGAGCAGTGGCCGTCACCGCAACGCGGGCGGCCAAGTGGACTGCGGCAGCCCAACCCGTCGTCTGCGATTCGGCAATGGTCACGGGGCCGATGCCGCGCGGGCAGTTGGCCTCGATCGTCGATGAGGTGCAGTGGTGCACCGCCGTGTTACCTCGGCGGGGGCAAGCCTATCTGACGGAGTGCTACGCAACGCGTGACACACCCCTCTCCGGCATGTTCTCGAGCCCGACGGCTTGGTGGAACCCGGATGAGCTGCGGCGCGTCGGCGACCCGGCCATCGCGGAGCAGCGCGGGTGGCTGGACATGTTACAACTACGCGAGTGAGCGGTGCCGCCTAATCGAGGGGTGCACCCCGAGGACGGGGTACTTGCGCAGCCGTTTCTTTTGGGCAAGGACGGACATGGTACGCTGTGGGACAAGTCAGTTTTACATCTGCTCTCGGACGATGCGGAATTGTTGGCACCATGACATCTTATATACCCCGAATCGGGTGTCCCAGTGGAGTTGCAATCATCCCACAATTTCGACGATTGTTTCTTCGGGCGCATCAGATTTCGCAGGCGGCGTCTGGTGACGCAAGTAACGGATGCATTATGGCTTTGCGCAGCAGCACACGAGTCGTACGAATCTCGGCAAGTCGTCGAAATGCGTGCGTGACGAATTGTACATGGTTCCTGACATGTTGCACTGGTATTGGCCCCGCTATATTTCTGCCTCGCTGTCGCGGGCCCGGTGCAAGCGGTTGTGGCCGCTTGGTCGCCGCTGATTTTTCTGCCCGAGTTTCGCGGCGGATGATTGCGGCGCTGCTACTGCCGCGGCTCACGTTCCGCATGTTTTTGACTAGTATTGTACGGAGCTTTTAAAAGTCGGACTGGTGGTGCATGACAGTAAGACGCGGTACGTTCGTCACCCCGGTGACAGCGAGGCCGAGTTGCGGGCAGTGCGGGCGAAGTTGGCCCCATGAGGGTGTTGTACTCCGGCGGCGACCCTGTCCAGGATGGCGCCGTGTACATGGGTGCCCCAATTAGCAGACTATTACCCCTGCTATTAGCCGTTAATAGCGTTTTGTTCCGATGGGACTACGCAGCGGCCGTAGGCGCGGTTAACAAGGGCGGTTCGACGTAACCCCAAATCAACAATAAGTTGTTGCTCGCTTACCACAAAATGTGCCAGACGTGCAATCTGCACGTAGTGGCACGACATATTCCGGGTAAAGACGACGGTTTGCCGGACGCCATGTCCCGGTTGGAGGGGCGACTAGTTGATTGGCATTTGCTACCTGTTGGCTATCTTCCAGCGCCTTCGTCTTCGCCGAGGTCGGAAGCTTCGACGTGAATGCGCGCCCCGACCCCCTCGGCCGGAACGCTTACTGCGCGGTCTTTGGATCGGCAGTCGACTGTTGGCTTTGACACGTAATAGTGACGGAACCGGCATGTTTACTACAACCCGCCGTTCGCACTGATCAACGCGACTCTCGAACATGTTTGGGCCGAGTTTCATGCGACTCCTACTACGACGCAAGCCAGGTTTGTGCTGCTGCCGACGGGGTTCTGGTTACCGTGTTGGAAACTGCTCGCCGGGGCCCGCGTCGTGGGTTATTTTCGGCAGGGCATGGCTATGTTAACGAGCTCACACGAGCACCTCGCGTCGCAAAAGCAACCGGAACCGTAGCAGCGCGTTCTTTAGCGGCCTCACAAAGCGGGGCGTCGTACAAAGGCATTTCCCCGCTGCTTTGTTGTTGGAGGGCAGCGCCCCGCAGGACGTCGACCTGCCTCGCCTGTCAGGCAACCGACACGCGGATTGCATATTGTTGCGCGGACTATGGGATGGCTTTCGTGCGCGAGCTGCTGCGCGGGGCGAAGAGACACCGGTGCGCCTGAATAGTTTATATGCACATCGCGCAGTTTGCCATCTAGAGCAGCGGGTCATGCTGCTGAACGGACCGGACTAGGGCAATTGGCGGACAATATGGAAGCACGACGCCTCATGACGGCATCTAAGGCAACCTATTAGGCGTCCTTGGGCGTTTCCAGCGGTTCTGAAGGGCAAGAGGTATGTCACCCCTTCTTGCAACGGTGGGACGGACTGCTGCGAACATTTATTGCGCACTGAATTTGTGACTTAAAACACTAGCCTAAATACAACGGTAGGAGCTCGAATAGCAACTAGCAGTGACTAGCATGAGCGCCAACATCGGTTGCTGTCACGCGCCCGGTGGTCGTTGCCAAACCCCTGCCAGGAGGCGGAGGTCAGAGAATTGCTAAAGGTGCTGGTGGCCAAGCGGGCTGCACGTATGCCCGGCACACGCCTAAAACTTGCCGTGGTAGGTCGAATTCCGCAATGCCTACGGGCGGGGCTTCAACCTCAGCCGATCATATGGTTTTCACTAGCGGTTATGCCTAAAGTTTCTAAACCTACGCTGCCTGCGGAGGGGGCATGCATCGCAGCTTCGGATAAAAACATGGACCCTCTAGGATGGGTCCATAACATTTGAGCCCGTCTCGGATGTGCAAATCTGCATAGATGCACACTCCCCACATCCCTATATTCACATCTGCGTTACTCTCGATAAAAATCTGGACAGCAGGCAAGAGGCTTTTGCCTGTATTCCGGATGACATCGCCTCATTCCAGATCAAACCGTTGCACATGCTAGAACATTACCTGAAGGTATTCCGGCCTCCGACGGGTGGTTTCTTGCTCACACCACCGCCTACACCTGGGCTGAGGCCGGCTGCATTTTCTGACAAAGCTTATGCTGGATTCCCAGTAGTATATACAAGCAGGCACATGTCCGGGCGTATCCTGACGCTGCAGCCCGCAAGGCGGACTTGGCACGCATTTCCAACCATTCGGGCCGGAAGTGGCTCGCCCCACTTGATTGTGGAACGAATACCAAAGTCGGCGCTTAACCGCGGATGTGGGCCATTGGGCCTACAGAGAGGATGCGATGGATGCGTATTTTCACACATCTATAGCACAGATTCCACGGTTGATTCGTAATTTATAATTACAGGCCAGCAATCAGTGCCGCGTCGCGCAGCGCGCGACATGCGCACTAAATTACCCTCGTACTGCCGTGCCTTGCACGAGCGCGCTGCATGAGCCTACACGGACGAGTTTCTCCGGTGGAATAATATCCTCTCTGCCGATGACGCTCCGTTGTACGCAGCGCGTACACGCCGGCGTGCCTCGCATGACCTACTGCAAAGGGTTAGTTTGGGGGTGCCCGCCAACCACCATGCGTCAACACTGGTAGTGCTCGAAGGGCGGTACGGGAGCACACCCCACATAGCAGCCCGGCGGCGACCTTGCCGCTGATGACACTACGAAGTAGGCGGCTACGTAGACGTCGGCGTACACCTGGTTGATCAACATGTGTTAGAAGGGGCGCCGTTATCTACGGGGTAACCTATGAAGTCTGTGATAGGAGTCTCTTGGGAGTCAGGTCTAAGGTATTTGGCTGCTTTTCGATAATATTGAATATCGATGAGGCTTGAGCCGGCACCTCAGACAGGCTATGACTACTGTTCGGCAGGGGCCACTTCGAGCAAACACTGTAATGTAATGTGTTTACATCTCAATTGAGTGTGGCCCAACACCTCCAGGAAGGTCTATTTCGCCGACTTCGGAGCTGTATGTGGTGACGGTGGCGACGAAAATTATTTTTGGGATAGGGTGGCACGGCTGCGCGCGTCGCGCGCTATCCGGTGAGCAGGCGGCGTTACGAATAATTCAACAAATTATTGCAACGCCTCCGGACAACTGCTGCGACATCTTAACCAGCTGAAGAAGCGTTGTTCGCCAACGGGCAAACAACCGCAGGAGCGACGGAAGAGGAGGATCAAGCGACACTAGATCAGGGTGTAGTGGCCCGCGGGGGTCGTAGGAGCCTCGGCTATACCATTACAAATTGTTTGGAGGTCTGCAAGATCCGGCTCAGTTCCGGCTTTTTAATCGCGCTCCTGCCCAACTCGCCCTACGCGAAAAAGCCGGAGGAGTAGGGGTAAGGTCTATTAAGGTATTGGCTGCTCTTCGATAATATTGAATATCGATGAAGCTTGAGCCGGCACCTCAGACTGGCTAATAATACGAATTAGCATTACTAATAATTTACGGGCGCCGACGCTCCTTGGCAAAAATGCCCACTCAGTGCCCAATCATGCAGCTTGCCACTCTTCGGTGGTTTTCGGAGTCCCTTTTGATCATGTAGGACGTGCGGCAATGGTCGTGCCGTTGATTTTACTGAAATCACGGGCAGTGGGGGGGGGGGGGGGGGGGGGGGGGCGGTGTCGGGGCGGGCGGCGCGTTCATAATCACATCACATTAATTACGAGGTGAGTCTGTGAGTCTGTGAGTTTGTAATTCGCCGACTTTTGGAACGGTTTCGCATAGATTATTAGATAAATCGAAAAAGTATCCGTTATAGATTCCGTCATAATTCCGCGCTGAGACTCCGTACCGCCGTATAATTGGTAGTACAGTCGGCGGGCCACCCATGGCCTTCCGATCAAGCGAGCGCGCACGCGGTCAGCGGGCAGTGGGCGAGCGAGCGGCTGTCCGATGAGTGCCCTCAGCGCCCCCCCCCCCCCCCCCCCCCCTATCGCCACCGCCACCCTGTGTATTTTCGACCTGCTGACCACCGCTCGATCCGCCAACCCGTACCCGCGAGCCGCGCATGTCAGCAGCCCCGCCACCCGGCGACCACCGCCCGATCCGCCCACCCGTACCCGCAAGCCGCGCTGGTCAGCAGCCCCGCCGCCTGCTCGCCCGCCCTCCCCACCGCCACGCTGCCGACCACCCATGTTTCCGAGATGAGGCTGCATACAAAACAGTCAGGCAAGCATGTAAATCAAGTGTTATCGCGCAACGCGGACGCACAATCGAGTGGTCGTGAGGACGGGGCAAGATGGTTGTGCAGTGCGGTTCTCGGTGACCGGCTATCCCGTCGGATCGGGAAGATGGGCGCACACGCCCCTTGCAGACCGCCAAATTTGCTCCGCCATCGCCGGAAGTGGCGGATTCCAAGCAACCGTACGTGAGCAAAATTATGGCCACGGCAGTGGATGGCGGACACGAAAAGGGGTGTGTGTAGCTCGCAGGCGGGGGGAGGAGCCAAGCTGCTTGGTGGGTGGTAATGAGCGTTAACTCGAAAATCTAATCAAGATATCGACCCACATGTGCAACCATCCCCCTTCGCCAGGCTTCAGCTAGCGTTGACCACCTCGCTAACACCCGCCACATATATACCTCCAAGGGGTCAAATTAAACCCCTTTGATGCCCTAAGTCCGGTCATATGCCCTGCTGAGGGTGCTTAGCATGGCCGTGAAGGCTATAGAGTTCACAGGCGTAAAGGGTGCAGTTTTAGAAATGTTAGAAATGTTTTTAGAAATGGGCCACTTCGAGCATACACTGGAATGTAGCGACTACTGTGTCACATTTGATCTCAAATTGAGTGCTGCCCAGCCCCTCCAAATATTAAAAGTCGCCGGTTGGTCCACTACGATCCCGGCTCGGCGCGCTACCAGCACGAGCACGAGGATTACGAATGTGCTAGATAGAGAACCACCACCTCGCCCCGTGTCACACCAGGCTGGCTTGTTTCTGCCGGGGCTCGAGGGGTGACCGTGCCGGAAATTTCCTCGGCGACGGCCAGTTGCCTAGCCTGCGGTTTACGGCATGGAGGACGTCACCACGGGCGGCGCGCAACGGCCGCCGGAGGAGCTGCTGCGAGTCGACACCGTCGAGCTGTACCAGGCACGCGACCCCGCAGCCTTGGTCTGCGTGTCCGTGTTATGGAGGCTGGTGATACACAATGTTATGGCGAGCGTACCACGGAGCCCGCGGGGAGAGGTGGGCCGGGGGGGGGGGGGGGGGGGGGGGGGGCAGTAGCTTCCGCCCAGGGAGCACAGCGGCTGAAAGACGGTTGAAAATGTACGCGCCGAAACATTCGAATCCCTACCCACCTATCCGTTCCCACTCTAATTACTTAGACACATATATAAACGTATCTAATGGGGCTGTACTTCCGTCCACCACCGCCGCCACACAAACAAGGGGTGCCATGAATATATGACAGCAGCTAGACGTTCTCATACGGGAGCCGCGGCTCCAAGTACGTGACGCTGTGGGCTCTGCCCTGCCTCGTATTTGCTGCAGATTGAGGCGCAGAGCGTCAGCCGTCAGCTGCTCTTTAAGGGACCGTTGCTGGTGCAAGCTTTCCCCGGGCAGCGCAGTAGCGTGGGCAATGTCACGCTGCAGGCAGTTGTGGGGCAGCTGGTTCTGTCGCTGGACGCGGAGCGCTGTTGCCTGGAGCCAAGCCCTGGCGTGTTCCTGCTCTCCCAACGTGTCCGCAATCCAGCGCACTTCTACTGCATTGCACTTGCGCTGCCTCCTGGCATCGCTGAAGAGGGCAGCGATGTGAGGGGCCTGCGGATGCTTCTGTCGCAGACGTGCACATATCAGGTGAGGTCGTAACTGGCCATGGGGTGGTGATTTTACTTTCTTTGGAAGGAGGTCACCAAGAGATACGTACTGTACTAGGTCGCTCCAGTTGCCCTCCGGCACTTTGCTGTATGTTATACTCTGGGTAACTGTGATTGGGGTTGCGCGTGAGCTGAGTTACTTGCGAACACTGCCATGAACTTGGTAAATTTTCCCGCGCAGAGAGGGGCGAGCTGGTTGCCGCTGCCCCAAGTAGCCGCCGAGCAGCCACCGGAGAAGGGGCTCACAGTCTTTGGTATCAGCTCCGTCAAGGTGCCTTGCTACCTTCCTGTTCCCAAATCCTGCAATGCTTCACCCAGCAGGAAGCGGCCAAGTCCCCAGAACGCAAATCAGCGCTATATGTATGGCTACATGTGCACCACCTGCAGGTGTCCAAGGGCATCCAGCGCAGCGCCTCTGGCGTCGCATGGGGCATTGGCGCGACCGCAACACTGGTGAGCCGTGGTCTGGAGGCTGGGAGCAAAGTGGCAGTGCAGCGCGGCTGGGTCAGCGCAGCCAGCGAGCGCGCTGATGGCCCCGCGGAGGTTAGCCCCAGCCTGAGTCGATCCCTCTCCACCAGCAAGCAGGTGCGGTCCGCTGCCCCCACGCCCCCTCTCCCCAGTCTCTCTATGCCCGCCAGCATAGTGCCCTGACCCCCCCCCCCCCCCCCCCCCCCCCCTCTCTCGCCCCGTTCTGGTGCAGATTTCCTCTGGAGTGTGTACTGTGGCAACGTCCATAGCGTCAGGTGTGGCGACTGTCGCAGGCCATGTGGCTCGGAAGGCTGTAGAGCATGCAATGACAAGTGATTCGGGCCGCAACTGGACACGCAGGTGGGCATGCTGTTTCGATTATTGGGGTCCCCAAATGGCGCATAACTGTCCTGCTCGCATGTTAAGCTCCACGGCCCCTGTTTTCCCCTTCCCATCGTAGCATACCTTCACTCCATCTGTTCCTGCCCTGGCCACGCGAGCGCTTACCCACGCACGCTGTCTGCAATGCTGCCAGCTCGAGCTTTAAGGCCGCATCCGATGTAGCATCGGCGTCATTCTCTGGGTTTGGTGATGTAATGGATGCAATGGAGAGCGCCGCCACAGTTCTGTTCCAGGCCACGTCAGAAGCCACCACACGCATAGTGGGCCACCGCTACGGCGAAGCAGCCGCCATGTCTACATTGGACGGCTTCAGTACCGCAGGCAACCTGGTGGGCACGGCACTGGCGCTACGCATGCTAGGCCGCCGCGACCTCACGCGCACCATGCTAGCTGAAGCGACAGGTGAGCTGCGTAGCAACAAGCTGGCAGCGCCCGCACTGCCCACTGTGGCCGCTGTCTCCATCTCATGACGCCAATCTTCCATCCCCCATGACAGCACAGATGCTCCCAACCCCCACCATAGCATTGCTCTGCATAATGTGCGATCATGCACTTTAGTACATTACACCTCGATAAGAGGCATTTCTATACCCGCTGTAATAAAAGCCGCCAACGGCAATTGTTGGTGACGGGGCTATGATGGCCCCCTGTCCAGCCAGTTTACGCATTCAAAGCACAGCGTTGTGCACATGTCAGGTGCCTGCAGCACTGAACACTTCCTGAACCTTGAGGAGGTTGTCACTGTTATTCACCACCATGTCCGCCACTGGATGCAACTGGATGTCGCCCTCCAGCATCTCCTCCAGCGGCACCCACCGCCAGTGGTCGTTCTCTTTCTTGTCCAGCTGAGGCACAAAGGCGCCTACATCTGCTGGCGCCATGTAGGCCAGGTAGACTGTGAAGAGCTTTTGCAAATTCTTTCCGCGGCTGTGAGGGGTGCAACCACACCATGCACCTCGTCAGCTTGGCCTTTCAGGCATGGGGCAGTCAATATTGATGCTACGCCACAGCTACCCCCACCGAGTCAAGATGTAGTCCAAAACCGCGAGCGCTGGGTAGCTGCCTATCTCCTCACGGGCCTCGCGCTCTGCAGCCTCAGCCATGTTTTCCCCATCCTCCGCATTCCCGCCTGGCAGGCCCCAGGTATTATCATTGTGCTTTGAGTTCCGCTTGAGCAGCAGGGCGTGCAGAGCTCCGTCCATGTTGGTCCTGCGGTGTAAGTGGTGGGCTAGGTGAGCATTCTCAGAGCTACTCACAACAACTGATCCCTGTGTAAGAGTTCTGCATAGGGGCGACACGACTAGCATCCTTGCCAGACAGGCTGTAATATGAGCATCCCGTGTATCCTCAGGTTCGCCAGAGTGGCTGCTCACATGATGAAGATCCCTGCACCAATCTTCTCTGCGCTGGCAGGGAGGTCTGGCGGGGAGGCCGGCACGCCCGGCGCCAGCTGCAAGCTGCCCTGTACTGTGCCGACAGCAGACGGCTGCGCGCTGGGTGGTAGGAGGCTCATGCCCAACATCTTGTTCACGCCTGGCGTATAGCGGGGGTCGCGAAAAAGGAGTGCCACCACCGGATGCAGCGGCAGGCTTCCTGCTACAACATCCCCTGCAGGAATCCAGCGCCACTCGCGATGCTCCTCCAGGTTGAGCTCTGGCGTGTACAATTGCCTCTGCTCTGCGGGCGCGCGGGCCACTATGACGGTGTAATACTTGCTGTTGTGCTTACCTCGCCTGCCGGTCCCGCCAAAGACAGACCCTCAGGTCAACCCTCCGCCCCGTAAGCCCCCCTCGTAAAGCATACACCTGGTTGACAATGGGTACTGGCAGTGGCTGGCGGGGTGCCAGAGGCCCTGCTCTCACCGTGTCACCACCTCCCCAAGCACCTGGATGCCCTCTGGCAGGTGGCCCAGTTCCTCATGGGCCTCACGCTCCGCTGCAGCTCTAAGGCTTGTGTCCTCAGGGTCAACATTGCCGCCGGGCAGCCCCCATGTGTTGTCGTTGTGTTTGGAACGGCGCAACAAGAGGAGTACATGGGTGGTGTCGTTCACCTTGAGCCTGAGCATTAAATGTCGGCATACTCATGCGAAAGCAGATATACAAGCAAGAGCCGCCCCGGTTTGATTCCGCACTCCCACCCAGCCCCTCCACAAGGGAGTAGCCATTCATGTGGCTGGCCAAGGACCGGCTGTAAAGTCCCCCCATGTCAAGGTAGGACCACCTGCCCAGGAACCCCCCCGCCCCTCCCCCTCCAAGCAACAACGGCTAGCTGCCACCAGGTGGGAGAGGGGGCACGGCAGGCAGCGCACGTGACCAACAAGCCAGCGCCAAGCTTTTCCGCTCCCCGCGGCCATTGCACTGTGAACAGGGGTTTGACTCCCTTGCTGGGCATTGCAGCCTGCAGAGGAGCAAACCATTCGGGGGGGGGGGGGGGGGGGGGGGGGGGCTACGCTGAGTGATGCAGGGATTCATAGCTCATCTTAGGTCACACTACAGTACTACACATTACTCACTCAGATGGGGGGCCGGGGGGGGGGGGGGGGGGGGGGGGGGATAGGAAGGAAGGAAGGGGCCAGAGGGGGGGGGGCACACCACCTTCAGAAGGGCAAGAGTAACGGCGAGCAACCCAACGCCAAGCAGCAGGTGCCAACCTGGCGGCGCCAATCGCAGGGTACGCTGCAGGCCCCCTGAATGCAAGGTGCTGCGTCTGATCCGTGGATCGGTGCGGGAGCCCGCGTTCCCTAGGAGGTGGTCGCTATCGTCAGCAATAGTCTCCTCTAGCTGCAGCGCCTCCACTCCGGTAGGCAGGCCGCCGAGATCGCCGTTGCGCTGGTGCGCGTCGGCCCTGCTCATCGACCGGCTGGGTCGGCTTCCCACTGTGCTACCGCCGGTTCTGTGATCCCCAGACCGTTACTTATCCTCAAGCAGCCGTGTCGAATATGCTGCATTAGCTGGCAGCAGGTATTCCAAGCTATCAGCTGGCTCGAGCCTACCGCTGGGAGCGCTACTGGGAGCGCTACCAGTACGATGGGAGCTGACCGCCTGTTAGTGTGCTCGTGACACTCGGACGAGCCAACACGTATCGTGATTTGGTTTAAGTTTGGTTTGGTAGTTATACGGTAGCGACTGTATCTGGTCACTCGCGACTGCTGGATGCGATTGGCGGTGTGGTAATAGTTACAGGCAAGGATCATATATGTAGCGCTGTGTTGTTGGGGTAGCCTTTCTCCCTCCCTGCACCCTAGGGTACGCGGGTGTCGACACCGGCTGCCCGCGATCTCTGAACCACGCGCCAGTAATGTATCTTCTTGATCAGTAGGCCAGCGGGAATTCTTAATGTGTTTTAGGTATACCCCCCCCCCCCCCCCCCCCCCCCTAATCTGACCCGCCCCTCTATAAGTTTTGTAGCTGGCTGATGTACTGTGTAAAGTTGTATCAACATCAGTGTCCATGGGAAAAGTGCTGCAATTGTCCATATATTGTGTAGGGGGCAGCTGCCACACACGTAGGTGTGCATATCAAGAAAGGCATGAGGGCAGCATTGAGAGCACAAAGCACATGATTATGCAGCAGTAGTGTTATTCTATGGCTGCCCCTCCCCCCTCCGGCGTGTGCCCACCAGGCAAACTCGAAGTGGGACCGAGTAGGCACCTCTTCCATCGCATCCCACAGGTTTGTTGCTGGAGAATGTGCTCTGGCTATGGCACAGGTTGTCCCAATGCTTATTGTTGATGCGAGGATGGACATGGCGAGCGCGATGCATGCGAGACTTATGCGGAGACTTAGTACATTAGTGCCTTCGTATTAGAGTCAGCAGTAGTATGAGCACGCGCGCAGCAGCTAGTTGCGCCATGCCGCCCCCGCGCGCAGTTGCGCGCCTAGTGCGGCTTGCCTGCTGCTCGCCCCTTCGGGGCTGTGCAATCAACCAATCCTTTGTCTCAGCAGCTTGCCGCCTTGCGGCACCTCACTGCACCTCGCTCCGGGCGAGCTTTGCACAGCCATGCCTTCGGGGCTGCGCTGATCAAGGTTAGCATGTTGTCTTGGTTTGGATTACAAAAGCGCAAGCAACAAGAGATTACCGCTAAGAACAACGTAATGTGCAACTTCAATTTAGTTGCCTAAAGCCCACACGAGACTGGGCGCCGCCTCCGCAGGTTGTCTTGGAGCATGCAGCTGCCACCGGACTCGCCGGTCACATATGCCGCCTCTTATTGCCCGAGGATGGCGAGCTGAACAGCTCATACTCCACGACGACCACTACATTGTGTTCAACGAGCTCAAAGGATAAGCTAGGGTCCATGTCGTTCACTGCATAATCTATAGCATGTTGCGCACGGTACGGGCCTCTAGCCAATCCTGCTCTAGGGGGTAGAGCACGGGCTTAACGGAAAACCCGAAAAATCCCTGCCGTCCCACTTCACCTCCCCCTTCACGGTGTGCCTTGTATGTGGATACCGACATGGTGTCAGCTACCCAAGCCGAAGGTAGGCGTGGTTGTGGACTGGTAGGTATTTGCGCTCGGGGCAACAGCAGCATGCTGGCCTAGCGCGGCGGCGGCGGTGCTGGCGAGGGTTGTGCGGTGCGTACGGTACGGCGTTTAGTTGGAGCCGGTAAGAAAGCGGAAAGTACTAGCTACCAAACATTGCCCAGCTACAAAATCCCCCCCCCCCCCTCTGTTTTGAGCGACACATGGCACATAAAACACACTTCTTACTGACTTTACAGCGAGAGCGTCCAGAGAATGCAAGGAAAGTATTGGGGAAGGAGAAAGCCTACATCGACCACGGGCAGTCCTGGTGCTTTACCAAAAAAAAAAGCCGATGTACGGCACTTTTTGCGTGCCGCCCGCGGCGAAAACATCGGCCACCCCTGTACTTGTACCAAGCAAACAAATGTTATTAAAACCATCATCGCCCGCTAGACTAGACCACTCACTTGGTTTTGTGCTAGCCTCATCCGGCCCGCACAACACTAACTCGCGGTTTCGGACCGTGCAGATGAGTGCTCAGACCCCGGAAACGGTACTAAACCTTCCAGCCTCCGCTCTCGCTGCTGCTATGCGACCAGCTCAAGCCAAGGCCTTTTTTCCTTTCTTCTCCACGCGGTTCCTTTCCCGACGGCCCCTTGCTATGCCTGGCAGCGGCTCACCCACCGGCCCCAAGATGGTCGACGCCGGCAAGGCGGCGGCTGTCGAGGGCGTTTGGACGACAACTACTGCGCAAGACTCCATATCGAGGCGGCGCGTCGTGAGGCGGAAGACGCGAGAGTTAAGCAACTCATCCAAAATCTGCTCTCCATGTTCCTCACCACCCGAGAGACTCCGATGCCGCCGGCTGCCGCCGGGGAGGAGTCACCGCATTCCGGGCGGGAACGAGTCCCGCGCCGGTGCGGTCAGAACATGAATGTCCGTGCGCCCTCCGCCCCTTCGAACGAACCACGCTACCTTGCTTGGAGAACCTCCCTCGCTACGGCTCTGCCCGGTTTTGAGGACGGGATTCCTCTCGACATTGTGCGACGCCCGGGGCTCTTCCCCATCGCCCTCGACCGAGTGCTCGAGTACCTGCTTGGTAACCCTCGTCTTCAGCCGGCAGCGGATGAGTGCTATCACGCCGCGTGCTGCGGGGCGTTCATCGCTGGCTCGGCCGTCGAGTCGCGTAAGCTACTAGCGGCGGCATGCGTCACCGACGGGATTACGTCGGCCTTCGGGCAACATGTCGAGGTCGTCGCCACAGCATGGAGGCCATCGACGACGGCCTCAATTCCGCCCGGCCTACCTCCGCAAGCACTGGGATACGCACATGCTCCACGGCCCTCGGCGGCGTAAGGGAGCGCTACCTCCGCCCCGATACCAAGAACTTGGGGTCGCCCGAGCTCACCGAGGTACTAGAGCTCAACAAGGACCGCGTCTACGACGCCAACATCGCGAGCGCCGCAAAATGAACCGCCCGTCAGCGTTGCTTCGGCAGCACCCTCCGGCGCAACGAGCCAACGACTGCGACCGGGACGGCGGCGGTAGCCGCCGCAAACACTTCAAAACCCCGCACCCGGGGCGCGAGGCGGTGGCGCCACAAGCAACCTTCGCAAAAGACGTCACCGAGGACTCCGGTATGAGCAAGACGAACGTTGAGGCCCCCACGGTCGACACGACCGAATGATGGGGTACTCCGCCGAGCCGACCCCATGCATCTACATTTCAAGGAGACGCCTCCAGGCGCGGCTTCCAAGCGACAATGCACTGGAGTCGTCGGCATGAGCGTGACTCCCTCACCGCTCACCCTCATGCGCGAGTCGTCGTCCTCCCCCTCCCCTCACCGGAGACAGCCCCTCCGGCTCTACTCGGTCCTACCCCGACTCCCCCTTTCAGCCGCCCCCCCCCCCCCCCCCCCCCCCCCCCCCGATCTGCCGCGCTAACCCTCTTTGCCCGTCGCTCGGCCTCTTGCTGGCAGCCATGCGAGCCAAGTACTCACGTGACGCTTGTTAGAGGTCCACGGCTACAATACCCTACCTTCCTTGCATCAGCTTCGTGCTACACATGGTCCCGTTGTAACCACCCGGCGAGCACCACCATCTAATCCGGCAGCAACGTATGGTGCGTTCCGGCTCGTCCACCGCACCACACATACGCATGCTTACTTCATCACCAACGCCGAAAAGAAAGCCCCCTTGAGCGAGCTCATTCATAGCAGCATCGACGCCCTTTACGGCGCGGACGATTGGGGCGCTAAGGTGCTCGACCTCTTGACTACCTCGCTCACGGCCAACGCCCACTCCAACTACAAAGGCAAGATTCAACTCTTCGCCGAGGTAGGTATGTAGCGACGAAGAAGGCATCTTCCCCTTGGATTGCACCGAGTCTACTTGCGTCCGTCACCTCTACCAGCTACGGCGCGTCCCCTTTCCATGCGACGTCATTGCCGACATCCTCCACGACCTTGCCACCCGTCCTATGACCATCCCGGCTACGGTGACATCCTTCGCGAAGGCGCCGTGGTATGCTCAACATTTATGTTCTTTCCCCGCACTTGGCGAGTCAAGCGTCTCCTGCCGACTCCGCGGCATGGCAGTGTACGCCCGCAACATCACCCTCTTCGTCAACCGCGAGAAGGGGGGACATCACAAGCGCCGAGACGGGGGACATCACAAGCGCCGAGACGGCTTCAAGCCCCCACTCCAAACTGCCACCGTCGTGCCCACGTGGACAGCTCTTCTCCGACGCTTCAACGCCTACCGCGACGCGGCGTTCCGGGCAGCCCCCTCCCGCCAAGCAACCGGGCCGATTCTGGGCGCTCCCTGGCGACAGGGCCACCCCGCCCCTTACGTAGAACGCCTCCACCCTCGGCGACTGGCTCAAGCGGGCCATCGAGCGCATCAATCGAGCCCGCCCGAAGGATTCGTGTGGACCTCGCACTCCTTACGTAAGTAATTCCTACCCGCGCCGCCGCGCTTCTGTTCGGCCGGCTCTCTCCCCATGTGAACCTTCGCAGCCTTCTCGGCAGCGCCCCCGCTCCGTAGGCCGCCGCCCCGCCCCGCCCTCATTAATTGGAATTGGAATTGGAATTGATTTACAACGTGATGACTTGCTGCTCTCCACTGCCCAAGCCGAGTTGCTTTTAGGACATGCGTTGTCCAACCGTTGTGGGAATCCTAGGGATTACGGATGCAGCTTACGTCCCTACGTTCCTTATAAATGTGTTACATGATTCAGAGGGTATCCGAGCTATCAGCAGCATTATATTGCTTCTGCATATTTTAAGCGCCTTCAGCTAACATTCATCGGCAATGCTCTTCATTTGAGGGTTGTCATTCTTGGACAGCAAATTCAGTGAACACAAATTCACTTCATTGGTTTGGGATTCTATGTAGGCGCGATGCACATCAACATTGTTGTCGGGCCCTGTGTGTGCTGGATAGAGCGATGGAAAGAGGTCGATGCCTTGGTGACAACACTTACCATTTCTCGTTCCTCTTCATTTGCCTCATTGCTTCTGCCGGCTATTAGTGGCCGCAGTTGCTGCTCAGCAACCTGTCTCCGTTTCGTCCCAGTGGCCTCCCTTGCATCCTCATGCACGTTGATGGTACCCGTGGCACCATCTGGCGCGCACACACACTATGATTAGTTAGGAATGCGTCATTCAGAAATTACATAACATACATAGTGTGTTTGCTGCCATGCATACCTTCAGGCGTCACCCATGGCAAGCCGACTTTGCAGCCACCTCATCCGCAAAATTCCTAGCCGCGGCGCCCGCCAGGTTCTCGGCGCTCAGCAACAACCACACGTACAACATGCCTTTGTCCTTCCGCTTGCTCTTGCTAGCTGACGACATGCAGTAGTCTCCCTTGTCCGGATTGTAGGACCCGGATTGCCTGTAGGTTGCGTCCCCTCGAGTGATCTCCTTCTTAACGAGATCCCACTTCTTCTTGAGCGTGGTGGTTGATCGCATAGCGTCTAACACGGCGGGGCTAGCAGTCCGGACAACATCAGCGATGGTGATCTTAAAGCTTGGGTGCTGCTCCGCCTTGCTATGTTCGACAAGGCAGTTTGGTACTACGCAAGGCTTGAAGGATGGATGGTTGTATAGATACGCAATGACGTCCCAAGGGTTCACCTTGAGGTGAGCTCCTGGGGGCTGTGAGAATTTGTTATCATTTTTCACACCCCGCCGATGGCGGTGACAGCGTAAACCACGCGCTCCTAGGTCACCTTGCTCCAGCGATTCTTGGACGAGCCGGTTGCCACTACTATTGGTATCGGCGCGCCCGTCCACTTCTCAAGAGGAGGCAGCTGAAATGAGCATTTCTCTGGGAGCTCTAGCACCATCTTGTTCGGATCCTGCACCACTTGCGTCGCCTCTACCTCGGATGTCTTCGCCGAATCTCCAGCCAGCATGCCAAGAAGTTTTCGCCGGGGATGACTCGGCGCCAGGGAAGGCACTAGTCTCCGGCTCCTCGTCTTCACCCTCGTCATCATCGAGCAGCGATTCTTGCCATTCCTCGTCAGCTTCCTCATCGCCGTCGCTCCCAGGCATTTCGGACTCAAGCCCGCCCGCCGGTTGCAGATCTTTAGATCCACCATAATCGAAGGGGCGCCACGATCGTTGTCTGAGTCAGTTTTGCTGGAGGAGCCGAGGGGTTACAGTTGATTCAGCAGGTGTCGGGGCCTCGTTAGAAGGGAGGGGGGGGTTCGGCTGCGGCGCGAGAAGTCTTGTAGATTGAGGTAGAGAATGTAACGCGCATTGCCGCTCCGTAAGCTTTACAAGTAGCCGCGACCGTTACAACGACCTTTGGCGAATAAGTGAGAGCAATAAGCAAGAAGCCTCCAAATCCGCCATAGCACGGTAACCGGTGCCCGCTTATACATTAAGGAAAAAATCCTCGTACGAATAAGCAAGAAGCGGTGTACGTAGCACCAACGTTAGGCTCCTTGTCACTACTGCCTAAAGGCTCCCGCCCCTAGGACATAATCTCAATGGATTTGTAACCGGCTTGCCTCTGCAAAATGGCTTTGATACAATCGCCACATTTGTTTGCAACTTCACTAAACATGCCCACTTCATCCCATGTATTGACATTGACGTCCCCCAACTCGCTCGGTTATTTACTGACAACATTTTCCGACACCATGGTTTATGTCGTACGATTATTTCCGATCGCGATTCCCGCTTCACATCTGCGTTTTGGAAGAAATTATGACGGTCCCTTAACACCAAACTGAATATATTCGCTCGTCGTTCCACCCCGGGACTGACAAATAAACTGTACGCACGCACCGTACTACATAACAAATTATACGCTCTTGTGTACACCAAAACCATGACAAATGGCTCAATAACCTGTTTCTTGCTGAGTTCACCGACAACCATACTTACCACTCCGCTATAAAACGCTCACCCTTTGAGGCGATGTATGGCATGTGCCCCATTGCCCATGTTGCCTTACTATCCCAACCCTTGGATTATAATGCCCTTGTCGACATTGGCCAACAAGTGCGTAACACCCATGCCATGATATCCGAAGAATTACAACTCGCTGATGCGTACCAAATTGCTTCGGCTAATCGCCGCTCCCGACCTTAAGAATTTAACGAGGGTGATGATGTTTGGCTATCCACTGATAATTTGCTATTACGCAACCATCCAGCATGTTCGCAAACTCCGCCAGCGATCTCTCGGCCCGTTTCCGATCGTCCCAAAAAATATCTTCCCAAGCATACCTATTCGAATGCCCCCGACCATGGAATGTCACCCTTTGTTTCACATTTCCAAGTTACGCCGCTGCTACTCGCATGATAACCCCCCCCCCCCCCCCCCCCCCGGATGTCGTCCATGGTAGACTTATCCCCGCGCAAGATGAATTCATTGTTGAGAATATTCTTGATCACAAAATCGAACATGATACCGATCAATATGCCCGCGGCCCTGCCCTCGTGTTCCTCGTGCAATGTTAGGCTATGACTCTTCGCATAACTCTTGGGAGCAATATTGCAACGTCAAAAAGGTTGATAAGCTCACTGTCTATGTCCACCCCACACCTGCCTTGTCTATTTTGTTTTGCCGCCCACACTACCGTGACCTTGCCCAAAAATACCCTGCCCGATTTTCCCTCAACCTTTGAGACCCATGCCTTGATTTTCTGAGATCGGTAGGAATGTTATGGTCTGTTCCCCAAACCCTGCATCTGCATGTACCCATACCCTCACCATTGTGACATATACCATTTGCATATTACTTGTATACCATCCCCAGTATCTTAACGACTATACTCGTATGCTTGCATGCGCAAGTGCCCGAGGGTGATCCCTGCGACCCACATTTGTTATACTACATATGCTGCCATCTGACTGCAACTGCCCGGTCATCCGTTACCTCTAGCCCGATCTGCCACGATCTGCCAGTTGTAAGGCGGTGGCCAACCGGCATGTCTCGAGAATCCGTCTGCTCAATACTGCACCGCACTACTGCACCGCACAATGACCATGAACCCAGCATTGCCTATTGCAGGGATGCCCACCTACGGCTGTCCATCGCAGATATACGGTTCTTGGCAGTGGAGGCCGGCGCGGGGGGCATCGTGCATACGCTAGCCGGCACTTCATGCATGTCTCCATTTGTGCGCTGGCTGCCGTATATAAGCTATATTGACTTTTGGCCGCTGCCGATAGCACATGCACTACTACTACTACTCCTCCTACTACTACTACTACTACTACTACTACTAGGGGTAACCAAGGACTTTTGGGAGTATGTCGGCACCCTGAAGGTTAGTGACCTTTTACATCGCCGTTGCTGCCTGCCCGTGGTTCCCGCTGCAAGGGGCGTTGCCGATATGAGTTTGCCCTCACAGGATATGCGGCCCAAGATGAAGAAGATTGACATGCGGATGGCGCTGGGCGCCCTGACCAGTGACTTTGGCAGGTGATGCTTTTCCGGCCGATGCTGCCGTCAACCGGCACTAGCGGTGTGGTGTGTGCCAGCTGGACATGCGAGGACTTCATGCACTTCGCGAAGACTGGGGCCTTGGTGGAGGGACCCTCGCTGCGATTACTACGAGTAACACATCCCATCTCCGATGTAGGTGTGTGCTTGTTTGTTGAGTACGTGGCCTGCGTAGAAATTCCTGTTTGACATCGCAAGCATCAACACCTGGCAGTCATGTGGTATATGATGCAAGGAGCAGGCATCCACTACCTCAGGGACTGCGAGGAGTGTGACACTCCTGTTGACAGTGAGGAGTGCCAACGTGTCAACGAATACATAAAGAAGCAGCGGCATGAGGGCTTCAAATGCTTGCTGACTTGTGCGCAGATGTGCAACATGCATTTGCTTGATGAGATGACGAAACTAAACATGCACAATTTGGTCTGCCGAGTCAGAGCCCAGGAGGTGGCCAAGGGCAGCACTGCCCGCTACTCAGAGGTGTGGATGGAGCGCACAATGCGCCCTCCCCCCTTGCCCGCGTACGC
The DNA here is from genome assembly GCA_006384855.1 of Tetraselmis striata. Classification (NCBI taxonomy): domain Eukaryota; kingdom Viridiplantae; phylum Chlorophyta; class Chlorodendrophyceae; order Chlorodendrales; family Chlorodendraceae; genus Tetraselmis; species Tetraselmis striata. The sequence goes on from VCJN01001846.1 coordinate 147,607, forward strand.
ACTATTTCTAGGCTGCTGTCGTATGAATACATGCCCTATGTCATATGCAGATGCGAGATGACGTTAAGTGCGCATGGCCATACGCATTGGCACTATTGACACGGAGCGGGCATACGGGCGGCAGTTCTTACTTGAGGCACGCATCAAGTTCTTGCGTGCATGCTTGGACCCTGACTTCCCTAGCCTCCCTCTGTGGCGGCCGGCTTTGCGGGTCATCTCGAACTTGTCATGTGGAGCATGCATTTATGTTGAATGCCAAGATTGATTTGCTATTGTCTCCCGACCTAGATGGGGTGGTGTGGTACCATTCCTAGGGTCATCATACCCTGCCCTCAACTTTTTGCCTCTGCTGGTCCGCATTCTACTCTCCCAAGGGGGGTGGAGCATCTCCTCAGCTGGTCTCACAGCAAAATTTCGTGACTCGACCAGTATAGAACAAGTTCCTAGCTGCCGGTATCTATCTGCCCATTGGATGATGGGAGTCAGTACGGTGGCCGGTCGCCCGGTGGCCTTGTCCACGCCCCACGGCGTGTTGGGGTACGGTAGGAAGGCTGCCATGAGAGTTGTAGTTCCATGCTGGGTGCGGGTAATCGGGGACGATGCCACCCGCCATGTCGGCTTCCCAATTCTTTGCAGTGTCTCTCAGTCTGCTCACGTTGGTCGCCGTGTCATGGGGATGGTTAATGTACAAGTAGCGGGACATCACGGCCGTAGCCGCGAGCGCCATTGCCGTGAGCGACTTTGAACTGATCGACGAAGGCTTCCCTCAGCTTTGGGTTCTTTAGTGGGTCCTTCTCGATGCACACTTCCAGGGCGCGGTACAAATGAGCCCGCGCCGCAGCGAGCCATGTCCCGTCGACTTCGCTTAATAAGCGTCAATCAGAAACCCGGGTATCCTCCGGCGCGTCTAAGATGAAGAAGTTCCAGCCCCGGAGAGCCTCTGCCCAACGGTGAGGATGCCCGGCCATGTATGTTCCTTGTCGAGAGAGGTATGCATGTTGGTGTCGCTCCCGCGGGTTGCAACCCATCCCGGCTCGAGATGGATGCACCCCTCTCGACCAATTGTTGGTCGAAGTAACGGGTGAACTTCCTAGGAACGAAGTCGTACGTTGCGGGCAGCAGGTTGGCCATATTGGGCGAGGCGAGGAACCGTGGATGGTTGGTAACGTTGGGTGCTGGTGGCGGGTGGGTGCTAGTTGAGTACATGAGTTTGGGTTCGGTAGCTGGGACAAGCCAACAATTTTGCTGCACTATATGCCAACCGGCCCCTTGCAACACTACATGCCGTTGGAAGCCCCAACCTAGTCTGTCGCTTGTCTAAACTGTTCGGGCTTGTGCACACGCGTACTGTCGAATTAAAATCTGATCAAGACCCTTCCCCGTTAAGGGGTAGTTTCTAGCGAATTACGACCCCGGAGCACGTTTGTGTCATCCGGCGACACATGCGTTCTCATTTACACGCTAATTACGGTCGCCATATGGATTATGGCTCAGGACTTGACACAATTAGGCGGATATTACGGCATGGATACGCAGCAAGCCGGGTACTCGTACTGCTACGACTTGCGTCTCGATGTATTTTATCTCGTGCGTACCCGACGCCTTGCGTGTCTAGATCTTGACCTAGGACCCGAGGCGGCGCCGCCCCTCCCCGCGCGCGGGATTTGACATGGACACTGGCGCTAAGAACTCCGTCGAAGGTCATCCATGCCATATTCCCACGAGCCGGGGCCTAGAGTCCACCCTAAAAGGTACATTGAGTCGGCGGGTGCGTGACTGACAAGACTTCGTAGAGGATTTCAATTTCACATGCGTTAACCCAAACTTGCGCTTTGTTTTTGTTGTTGCTCTAGCGGCTGATAACAAGGCGTTGTTGTCGGGTGTCTTTGACGAATGTTGGCCGCGTGACACTGAGATATGGGGATCACTTACCCTCTGAAAAAGGCGCCGAGGTTTCCCCCGAATACCGAGCGGATATGCTCCGTCACCTTCAACTTCCGTGCCGGCTACACATTGCTACACCGAAAACCATTGCTACGCCAAGGATACAGCCATTGCCGCATTTCGAGAGTACACCCCATCCCACTTCCTACCAACCCCACTGCGACCATCCTTGTGGATTGTGCTGACGGTGAATCTTATGCTATCTAGGAAGCAGGGGAATGTGAGGAACTATCTCGCTCGGCACTACTTCCTGGGATGTGGACCATTGCCGAGCGAGGACCGACTCACGAATGTCATCGACCTTGCAGAGGCCTAGCAGCATAGCGAGCTCGGCAAGTACTACCAAGCCGACAGGTGCCCCCCTTCAAACGTGGTGTTCAAGGGCGAGGAGGTGGTCTGCGAGGTGACGCCGCACTCTGAAGCCGCGGGTGAGTCGCAATGTTTTCGCACTTGTTCGATTAAAACAACCACCGCCGCGACAAGCAATCAACACACATACTGACTTTCGTAGTTGCTGTGTCAGACCCCCGCCAAGTCCCTACGTTTGGCGGGAAGCCGATCGTATCGAGTGTTCAGCGCTCGCCGGCTACGCCACGTCCGACCGCGGTGAACAAGGTCCTCGCGCTGCCACTAGCGGGCACCGCAGCGTCGCCAAAGCTCCACGGTTTTGCGGGCAAGCCGAAGAAGCGGTTGAAGAAGGCGGCCGGCATCATCAAGCACAAAACGACGCGGTCACTAGAACTTGGCCGCCACGCAAGCCTTATTCCCCGGCGACAACGTCGACGAGGGCAGTAGCCCGGAGCGGCCAGGAAAGCCAGGCAGCCCGCCAAGCTGGCGGCTTGAGTGCCGGCCCGGGCCGGGGCGGTGCTGGGTCCAGGGCGTGCGGTGGGGCGTTTGGGTTGCGGGCCGGCCGCCAAGCCGCCGTGGCAGTAGCCGCTGCCGCCACCCGCAAGGAGCAGGCCCGTCGCCGTAGTAGCATGACCGCCACTGGCCGAAATCGGATGTACCGTGGCCGAAATCGGATGTAAACATTGTTTTCTGCCCGCGCACTGCGCCCACAGTCTCGCCGCGCGCTATCGCGCCATTGCGCTCATATTGTGTGAACGTGCAGCGATAAACAACGCATCAGGACGCGAAATTGTCGAGCTTCTAGAGCATATGGCAAAATAGTCCACCGCACATATAGCGTCGCGACGACGTGTAATATGCGCCTGATGGTGTTTATTACGAGTATGCCACGGAACGACTACATACGTGTGTCATTATTCTAATAAGATGTCGGGGTAATTAAAGGGTATTACGTGCTAATTATACGACATGGTCCGGTAGACTAGGGCGCCCTTCGCCTTTCCAACGGTGCATGATGTTGCGAACGTAACAAGTGCAGTAATCCCCCATGTAACCTCATCGGCAATCTTGCCTCCAAACAGGAGTCCAATGGTTCCCAATCCATCGTCATTGTTCCCTATTGGCCTGACAAAGCTTGTACCCGCTCCTCTCGGAGATGTGCTCCGACATGCGCTCTTGGAAGCCGCGCCACGACCCCTTCATGTATGGCCGTATTGGCGACCGTCTTCCCGTTGGTGCACCCCGCTGGCATGTCGTTGCCTTTAACAATCTTGCCCGCGAACCCCGCTCGTGGCATGCTGCGTTCGGCATTCTCTAATCGGCAAGCCAGACGTTCCTTGTGAAATCTTCTAAAATAGTCTGTGTGTTTTTTCTCTAACCGCATGGGGGAGCCATGGCGCGGCGCCCGTAGCGCGCGTGTGCGTGTGTATAATTACGGGGGTCGGTTAGGGCCACCACCTGCCTCCACGGCGGACCGACCGGTCACTCCCCTTTGCTGTGGCACGCGCCATCGAGCGCACCACAGCCCGCCCAACCCCCCTCGCTCGCTGTGGGCTTGTTTGCCTTGAATTTGTTCTAAACTTGTTTATGGGGTTTCCTCCTTTCCCCAATAACCGTTTTTTTTTCGGCTACCGTGCTCCTAAGTGGTACGGGTTCGTAGGCACCTGTCGTTGCGCCCTTGTTGGGTGCGGCACGAGTAGACATAAAAGCACCCATAACAACTGAGCATGCCATCTTCTAGTTTCGATGCGATACACGCATCGATTAGCTGTCTTGCAACACGTTGCGAGCAATGTCACCTCAAGTTGTTCAGGACCACATTCGGCTCACCACCCGTACGTGAAACTCTCATCAGTACGCATGTGCGTCATCACGTAAGATGGAGAAGAACCCGTCTTTGAGCTCGAATCGCTACAAGCAGACATGAAGGCCCAATCTACATTGCTCCGCGAGCTTATAGTAGCATTAGCTCTATTGACGGCTCGTGACCGCGTTGTTGATGGGGACGGAGTACATGGCTCTGGTTCCGGGCAGCACGTCACGGGACAGCCGACAGACAGCGGGGGAGCCGCAGTGCGCCCCGACTTGCTAGAGCTAGCCCAGAGCGGGCGTGTCGGAGCAAAATCCGTGAGTGACGAGGACGACTACCTCGCGGTGCCATAGCTACTGCAGCGAGCGGAGTATGCTTACGAGGCAGTTCGACCGGTCAGCCGACTGCCTGAGTGGGCTCTTCCCCCTGAGTACCGATTTGATGAACCGGTAACTCAGGCACGTGGACCGGCGTCTGCGGCCCGCCATGAGGAGTATCTTTGAATGTCGCGTTTCGGAGCCCACATGGTTGTTCTCTTCGTAGCTCTCGACGAGCTGGGACAACCCGCCGGACCCTCGACATGCTCTCTAGCTCCCTCACCGCTCAGACGCTCAAGAGCTACGCCGGCAGATTGTCTCAGTTCACGGAGTTCTGCCACGACTCCGAGAACATCAGCCCGCTGGAGGCGACCACTGCTACTGTCGTCCGGTACGTCGCTTGGATTGGTGATCGGGGTCACATTGGGGCTACGTCGTTACAACCCTACCTATCAGCAATCAACACATTATGTGAGCTGCACAACCTCGACCCGATCGCCAAGGACATCATGCACCTTACCGCCGCTCGCCGTGGCATGATGCTAAGGCAACGCCACATGGAGGCTGCCCCTTTGCGGGTCCCTCTGTCTACGGGTGTCGCTTACAACTTCGTCGAGCGTGCAGAACTGATTGTGTCTGCTCCAACCCCCGAGTACCAACACGACTTCCGAGCCCTCATGGCTTCGGTTGTCAACTTCATGTTCTTTGCCAAGGGACTTAGTGGCGTGTCATGCCGAGTGCGGGACGTGCATGTCGACGACTACAACATTACTTTGCAGGTGTACCGCGAGAAAGGCCACGCCGGTCGACGCGGCCCCGACGACCTACGCGTACTTCTCCTTCGAGTGTCAGAGCATGTTGCCTTGGTCGAAATGAATTTCTGGGCGGTCACCCCGAGCGAGCAGTCCAAGTCTTTCAATGTCTAAGCTCAAGCCAAGTTCCAAGTCCAAGTCGCTACAAAGTCGGACTGGCTCTTTACGGCCGTTCGTCTTGTCGGTGATTCCTCTCCCGTCGGCACTTCTTGGAGCTCACACAGCCTTCGCAAGGGAGCAGCATCTATCTGCCGCTAACGCCATCGGAGCTCCGTTGTCCCACATCCGCCGCCACCAAGGCGGTTGGGCCACCACCTCCGACGTCGTTCTGGACTACATCGACCCCAACATCATGCCTTGTTCGCATGGGCGTGGTTCTTCTTTGGGCACATCGCCCCCCTCCGCCCCTTCCAAGTCCAACAAGACTCCGCAGCGGTGATGGCCTTGCCGGTGCCCCTTCGTGACATGGTGCTAGCCCTTCTCCGTCAATCTACAGCTCTACATTTGCTAATGATTGGCAAAACCATACTCAACTTTGAAATGTTATAAAATTGGTTCTGGGGTTTCCTCCTGTCCCTAGCTAGCCGCCTTTCCGGCTACCGTGCTGCTAAGTGGTATGGGTTAGTAGGCACATGTCGTTGCGCCCTTTTTGGATAGCAGCACGATAAAAGCATCCATAACAGTTGATGAGCCTGCCATCTTCCAGTTCTCTGCGTTACACGCAACGCCCCCGCCCCCCGACTCCGTTTTCCATGCACGCCGCTTGAAACTTCCTTGCCAATTTCGGCTCTTGTCCGTGTAGAACAGCTTGCGCGATCTTTTTGCAAAACCAGACTACTCAACTTTTGAAACGTTATTATCACAATCTGTGGCCATACCTGGCATTCTTCGTTCGGCAAACCAGAGGTTCCTTGTGAAATGTAAAGTTCGCCACCGGTCGTCGGCAGAAGCCGCTTCAACACTTGACCTCGTGCGCCAACTACTGCAATCTTGGGTCTAGCATAGTCAATGGACCGTTGCCTCATTCGAAACCCGATGAACAAGCCAATGCGTCAACCATATATATATGGGGATATAAAACCCGGGACACGGGCCCGGTCGATATATATTGCTCTGAAATGGCAGAGCCGGGAAGGAATCGGTCCGGGAACCTCCTGAGTAGGAGATCACCAAGCGGGCATGTCGGGTGAAGGTCGGGCGAAATCGGGTGAAGTGCTGGGTTTGGTAACAGGGAAATCGTCTAAGCCTTAGCTAGGGAATACACGGAAAGTATTACTGAGGAAGGAAAATACAGCCTACATTAATAAGCATAATAATTAGCTTAGCGTCGGGCCGCGTGGCCGTGAATTTGGGGATGAAAACGAGTAAAACGAGTCCAAAGTAGTACAGGGACTGCAGGGACACTACAGGGTAATCCCTACTGGTGTGAATTACAAAAAAGGCTGTTCCCCAGAATTAGAAAATCAACACAGCAAGCCGCCTAAAAGCGGCCCGCATCCCGCATAAGGCGGGATGGATGAGTGATGCGCACACGGTTCAGAGTCCGGGCCACGCGAGCACGTGTGTGTGTAGGTGATCCTCGGACGTGCTGTGCAGCTTCAGCAACGGGATGGCAGACAAATCTGCGCCGTCTGATGAGGCAGCGAGCGCGCTCTCGAGAGGCCGCCAAGCTCAGGACCCCGAGGAAATCTCTTGCGAGCAAGGCCTCCTGGTGAACCCGGGTGATGCACCGAGTGCCCCGCGATGAGAGGGTACCCCGATCCGCAGCCAAGCATGCGATACCACGCACTGTGCGGTGCACCCCCTTGCTCACCTCACCCACTGTGCCGAAGACCATGCCCGTGTACTCCGACATATCCAGGATGTCTCGAAGAGGACCCTTCTGTCCGGGCTCTGTGTTGTGCCACGCCGCGTCACGCGCAGCCAACCCCCGTTGTATGTCGCCATACAGGGAGCGCTCAAACCGATCCACAGCTGTGGCCCAGGGCACTGAAGTGTACTTGACCCTGTACCGCATAGTCTTGAACTTCAGCAGCGTGGACTTCAAGCTTCGGGGATCATAGCTCCCGGTCACGACGTTGAACGCCGGAAGGGAAAGCTCTGCGTCCGGCACTAGGTCCTTGAGTTCATCCCTGGGTACGGTGTTGCCGAGAGGCACTGCCTGCTGGAACAAGTCATCCACCTCCCGCCGTACCGCGATACCTAGGTCGTGAACACAGTGATCGCGGAAGGCATCTGCGATAGCGTCGTGCTGTACACGCACTGTGAGATTCAGATGTGACATACAGGTGACGAAGCACTACTACTAGCGACTATTATTTATCCGTGAAGGCTGCTGCTGGTGGCGGCACGTCCATCCAGTTACGTGCGAGTACATCCGGCGTTATTGCCGGCGGGCGATAAATCCTTTTTGTCATCATTCTGGTAGTCGTACCAGCCCGGTGAAGCGTACATGGCACTGACGTACAAGGTACAAGGTTGTCCGTGTAGTACCGGGTAGTACGCGATATATTTATTACGCCGGTACCGGGTATCTAGTACCCGGTACCCGGGCACGATGGAGAGTGGTCCTGTGGATAACTACGACTATTAGTACATGGGAGCGCAAATCTCAGCCGTACTTTTTGGCCAAAGTGGGGAATTTTGTGTACATTATAGCTAGTACTGCTGAACGGGCCTGCCAGCCGTCCGATCAAAGGTCATCAGATGGGCGGTTTGGCTGCCATGTTTTGCCAAATAGTGCTCACGTTACATAAATATTCGCGAGGGGGAGGGCGGGGGCAGGCAGCGGTTTGCCGAAGAATGATTGAATTACAATATTCGCGACAGCTGCCATCGGGGAATGTGGCCCGGCGGGGGGGGTGGGGGGGCGGGCGGGCGTGGTCCCCCCGCCGCCCCCGCGCCCCCCCCCCCCCCCCCTGCCGCTCCCGCCGGGGGAGTGAGGGGAGGGGGGTAAGGGGGCGGGGGCTACTGCTTGTTCTTGTTCTTGCGTGCCCGGGGGACCCTCCGCTTCGACGATCTCGCTGCCTCCGCCTCCGCCTCCGCCTCCGCCTCCGCCTCCGCCTGCGCCTCCGCCTGCGCCTCCGACTCCGCGACCGTCAGTTTCTTACCTCGGCGTTTCTTCACTGGCCTCTTCCGCTTCTTGTCATCCCTCAGTGTCTTCACCACCCCGGGAGGCTGTGCCGTCGACGACGCCGCCATGAGCTTCCTTACCTTCGCGTCGGGACGCACCCTGTGCCCAGACACCCACAACAAGCCACAATCGTTTCGCCTTTAAGCGGCTGAGGATGCGGCCTCCTCGGCCACCACGAGTTGCGCCGCTGGCACTGTGGAAGCCTTGGCGTTGAGGTGGGCCTTACGGCGCTCCCGGACGAACCTGCGCGCGGCGCAAGTTAGCCACGAGTGGGTGCGTGCTAATGTGGAGGATGGAGTGTTTTGTTGCGCGCCCACCTTGTCACGCGTTTCCTCATGTCTTTCTCGTCCTCCTCGATGCCGGCGGCGCGGACACGCGAGACAACAAGGCTCGCCGCCCACTATTGCCCGGGGGGGCGAGGTCGGCCATGGCGCTGTGAGCGGTGAAGGGAGGGGGGGGGGGGGGGGGGCGGCCGAGGTGGAGAAACTAACACCCAGTCGACGACCGCCTTCCGCAGCAGTCAACGACACATCGGAGGCGAGGAGCAGCGCGCCACTACTATTTATATGCACGTATTGTCAAGAGCTAGTCGGTGCGGCATTGTGTCGGTGTAATTTCGCAATGTTTATTGTTGAAGTAGCACGGCGTAATGGATACGGCGAGTGAATCCGGGATAATGTGTGCGACGAATGTGCGCGCGCATCGTTGTGCGGCGGTGTGCGGCGGTGTGCGGCGGTGTGCACCGATGTTAATATAGTGTGAATATTATATCGGCCGTAGACGATCAGGTCTGGCAGCACCGCCCGTGCTTGTAAATAAGCGACAATGGATCTAGTCTACCGCTAGTCTGTGCACCGCCAGTGCACTCCGCAAGCCTCGCCTCCATCCGCGTCGGAACCGGTAGTAAGTGTTGTTGTGTGCGCACATCGTGACAACATTACACGGTGGCAATTGCAATTATTAGCGGTGGATAATGTGAAGGCGTTTTCGAAATCGACAGAGAATGAGGCGGTGCTGGCGGAGTGCATTGGCGGTGCATAGAATAGCGTGTTGCTGGGGTTTTGGCTGCATCGGACGCCGTATTCCCACCCATCCGGCACGGAATGTCCGGTTTTTACACATTTGTGTGTTAATAAAGTGTGAATATTACGCGTCTTTTACGCCGGGTGGATGGGCATCCGGCGTCCGATGCACCCCAATTATTTGCAGCACGCTACTCTACGCACCCCCAACGCACTCCGCAAGCCTCGCCTCCATCCGCGTCGGAACCGGTAGTAAGTGTTGTTGTGTGCGCACATCGTGACAACATTACACGGTGGCAATTGCAATTAGCGGTGGATAATGTGAAGGCGTTTTCGAAATCGACAGAGAATGAGGCGGTGCTGGCGGAGTGCATTGGCGGTGCATAGAATAGCGTGTCCCTGGGGTTTTGGCTGCATCGGACGCCGTATTCCCACCCATCCGGCACGGAATGTCCGGTTTTCACACATTTGTGTGTTAATAAAGTGTGAATATTACGCGTCTTTTACGCCGGGTGGATGGGCATCCGGCGTCCGATGCACCCCAATTATTTGCAGCACGCTACTCTACGCACCCCCAACGCACTCCGCAAGCCTCGCCTCCATCCGCGTCGGAACCGGTAGTAAGTGTTGTTGTGTGCGCACATCGTGACAACATTACACGGTGGCAATTGCAATTATTAGCGGTGGATAATGTGAAGGCGTTTTCGAAATCGACAGAGAATGAGGCGGTGCTGGCGGAGTGCATTGGCGGTGCATAGAATAGCGTGTTGCTGGGGTTTTGGCTGCATCGGACGCCGTATTCCCACCCATCCGGCACGGAATGTCCGGTTTTTACACATTTGTGTGTTAATAAAGTGTGAATATTACGCGTCTTTTACGCCGGGTGGATGGGCATCCGGCGTCCGATGCACCCCAATTATTTGCAGCACGCTACTCTACGCACCCCCAACGCACTCCGCAAGCCTCGCCTCCATCCGCGTCGGAACCGGTAGTAAGTGTTGTTGTGTGCGCACATCGTGACAACATTACACGGTGGCAATTGCAATTAGCGGTGGATAATGTGAAGGCGTTTTCGAAATCGACAGAGAATGAGGCGGTGCTGGCGGAGTGCATTGGCGGTGCATAGAATAGCGTGTCCCTGGGGTTTTGGCTGCATCGGACGCCGTATTCCCACCCATCCGGCACGGAATGTCCGGTTTTCACACATTTGTGTGTTAATAAAGTGTGAATATTACGCGTCTTTTACGCCGGGTGGATGGGCATCCGGCGTCCGATGCACCCCAATTATTTGCAGCACGCTACTCTACGCACCCCCAACGCACTCCGCAAGCCTCGCCTCCATCCGCGTCGGAACCGGTAGTAAGTGTTGTTGTGTGCGCACATCGTGACAACATTACACGGTGGCAATTGCAATTAGCGGTGGATAATGTGAAGGCGTTTTCGAAATCGACAGAGAATGAGGCGGTGCTGGCGGAGTGCATTGGCGGTGCATAGAATAGCGTGTTGCTGGGGTTTTGGCTGCATCGGACGCCGTATTCCCACCCATCCGGCACGGAATGTCCGGTTTTCACACATTTGCGTGTGAATATATATAGTGTGAATATTACGTACGCGTCTTTTACGCTGGGTGGATGGGCATCCGGCGTCCGATGCACCCCGAATCTCACCAACACGCTACTCTACGCACCCCCAACGCACTCCGCCAGCCCCGCCTCTTTCCGCGCAGGTCCTACGTTCCATTGTATGTATATACATACGTACATGTACTGCTCCGAAACCAGCCCAAACTTAATGAGTGCACAAGTGTAAATGGGGGGGTGGGGGGGGGGGGGGGTGGCGGCGGGGCATCCACTCACACATACCCCGGCGATGCATGACAGATATTACATGCCGTGGCGGGTCGGCGGGCCGACCCGGCGGGGGGGGGGGGGGGGGGGGGGGGGGGGCGTCTATTCAACTACACGTGCGACAGTGTCGTTTCGTGGAGCAGTATATGTGCCCGGCCTCATTTATACCGCCCCCTACCTGCGCTGCATGGTCCACCCCTACGAATTACTTAGCACAAACCGCCATTACTTAATAGGAACCTAGCACAGCCAGGCTTATATGCCCGCTTTGCGGATCAACTTCTACGCACTTTCCGTCCCTTAACCGCCGGACATGGGGGTTAAGCCGCCAGCCTCGGCAGTTGCTTAGCCAGACTTGGCATCCCGTACCGTGTCCATGGCTTCGCAGCTCTGCCGCCGGCACACGCCGAGTCCGGCGCTTGCTGCCGCGGGGTTGCGCACGCATGCACGCACGGTAATACGCCGCCGACGCCGCCACGCTTATTTCCACCACCTTCGCCAGCCGCAGCTTCGCACGCCTTTCCGCCGACATACGAAACGCACGAATCCCCCCCCCCCCCCCCCCCCCGTCCCCGCGTCATGTATATTATATTCGAGGCGACTATGCGGGGCGCAGCACACGCCGCGGCTTGGGTCGGCGGAGCGGCAGGCGGCGGGAGCCCTAATGGCCGGGCAGTATCCACACCCACACAGGCACCGCCGCTCACCTCCGACGCGGATGAACCGCCTCCCAAAGGAAACATGCCGGTTGGTGGTAATCCCAGCAGGCGTGGGGTGCCGGCGCCGGTACTGGTGCGACGGAGCTGTCGCGTCAGGAACCGCACCGCATGTGGAGCAACACATGGCGGTGCCGGCCCCACCTATGTCTAGGGCCACCTCCTCACAACACCCCGCCACGACGGCGTCGGCCACCGCCGACGGCGCCGTTGCGGGGGGGGACGCCCTGCCAGGCGACGATGATGCGCCTGGTGCGCCGCGTCAGGAGGCGGAGGAGGCCGTGGTCGAGGCGACTGATCGGGCTGAGGGGGTTGTCGAGGCGAGCGAGGCTGCGCTCGCGCCACCCGCCCCGCAGCCACCTGCGGGACATGCCGACTTGCTCGTCGCCATTTTGACCGGAGCACTACGAGCAGTGGCGGGAGGCGGCCACATGCACTATCATGTGCGTGTCCTGGCCGGACGCCCGTCATGCGTGGACTGCGGCCAACGGACGGACTGGGAGTGTTGCTGCGACGGCACCCCGGCTTTGTGCGGCCCCAAGTACCCATGCATGGCGACCCATCAGCGGGCAGTCCTCTGCCCGACCACGGCCACGGTGAGGGCGGAGTTCCGCCATGTCAGGGACGCGTTCCACGACGCGACTCGCGCCGCCGTGTGTGAGGCTTCCGAGAAGGCACGCGCGGCTGGTAGGGTGCGCAGGGTGAGGCGGCGGACGGCCCAGGAGCTGAAGGAGAGCGAGACATGCCGTCAGTGAGGTCGGGCGCAATGTCATTGGGTGGGGCACACGGACGTGTAACACTTGCACTTTGCGCGTACTGCTGGGTTACATCCAAGCGGTGTCACACTATGCAACCGGAAAGGCTGCGTTGCTACTGCAAACGATGCTACGCCTCACTCGGTAGCAACCGCTGCCCCGCCTATCCCACAGCCGCTGCCCCCCCCCCCCCCCCCCCCCGCGCGCGGGATCCCCGCCATCAGCAGCTTGCACTTGCACTTTGCGCGTACTGCTGGGTTACATCCAGGCGGCGTCACACCGGAAAGGCTGCGTTGCTACTGCAAACGATGCTACGCCTCACTCGGTAGCAACCGCTGCCCCGCCCATCCCACTCGGGATGCTGAGAGCAGCTAAAGGGCACCGGGGGCGGGGCAAGAGGGAGCAGGGCCAATGATTGTGGAAGAGCGGGGACCCGCTTGCATGCCATTGTATTATATCTTGCACAATATCTGTTGCTGCACTCATATCTCACATCACTAGCTTAGCTATAGTGATTCCCCCCCCCCCCCCCCCCCCCCGCACCGCGTACGCACAAGCCTGGGTATACGCATCAACTGCCCGCCGGGATGAGAAACTGGTACTGGTAGTGTGTCTGTGGGGTGGAGGGGGGGCAAAAGAGCTGCCAATTGCTGCCAAGCTGGTGCGTTACATTGGGGCAGGCGCTGGGCAGACAATTGGGGCTCGCTTCAGAGCATTGTCTAGTGCCTATGCGGCTGCGCCGCCTCCGCCGCATGCAGACTCTCCGGGCTCACCAGCACCGCCACCTCAGTCATGCGGCCCTGCATCCCGCAGCCCGCCGCCGCCAGCCAGATCAGAGGTATCCAGAAGCCAGTGCAGGGGTTGTTGCGGCATGACCGCATAGTTTTCAGCGGCTGCCGTCCACAACTTGTAATGCATCCCTTTCCGCCGATTCCGCTGTATGCGCTGTCTTGGCGCCGCGCTGCCCCGGCCGCCGCGCCTTGGCGCCGCGCTGCCCCGGCCGCCGCGCGTTGGCGCCGCGCTGCCCCGGCCGCCGCGCCTTGGCGCCGCGCTGCCCCGGCCGCCGCGCGTTGGCGCCGCGCTGCCCCGGCCGCCGCGCGTTGGCGCCGCGCTGCCCCGGCCGCCGCGCGTTGGCGCCGCGCTGCCCCGGCCGCCGCGCGTTGGCGCCGCGCTGCCCCGGCCGCCGCGCCTTGGCGCCGCGCTGCCCCGGCCGCCGCGCGTTGGCGCCGCGCTGCCCCGGCCGCCGCGCCTTGGCGCCGCGCTGCCCCGGCCGCCGCGCGTTGGCGCCGCGCTGCCCCGGCCGCCGCGCCTTGGCGCCGCGCTGCCCCGGCCGCCGCGCCTTGGCGCCGCGCTGGGTATCGAGTCCTCCCCTCCCTAGTGAGCGCGTCCACCTGCGCCTTGCGCTCGGGGCCGTCCTCCTCCGTCACCACATTCTGCAACCCCCACCGCGTGACGAACCACGCAGCTCCTTGCATGCGCTTGTACATGTGCCCAAGCACCGCCAGTCGTGACACCGAACGCACCACCGCTGGGGACGCGAGCTCCTTCTCGGGCATGATCGCCTTCACCCGGGCCTCCTCGAGGAGCGGACCGGCGTTAAGAATGGAAAACGTTTCCATGTGGTGCAAGCAGTCCTCCATGACCCAGCCGGGCTGCACCGTCACCTTGCCTGACCCTGCAGTCATGGAGGGGAATGCCGTCACGCCCACGCCCACGCCCACGCCCGGGGGGGGGGGGGGGGGGGGGGAGGGGTTTACCTTTCGATTCTTGGACACTGCAAACGAAGGGCGCAACCCGCGTTCAAAGTTGCTGGGTATCGGGACTAAAGCCTGGCGCCGGTCTTCCTGCTTCATAGCTCGGAATCCAATGTGGCCCTGCACGGTGACAAATTTCCTCCAGAAGTCCCTTCCCAAGCCAAAAAAAAACAGGTGGAACGGCGCGAGGGGGAAGAGGTTGACCATGCTGACATAGCCCCGGACCACATGCACATGGCACACGCCATGGCAGCCAGTGTTCTGCTTGGCCTCCGCCAGCCGGGTTGTGTTGACCGCACGCCGGGCAAGGTGCGTGATTCACTGGACAAGTCATCGCCTTCATGGACGGTTACCAAGCGAGCCTCCCCGTCCGCATCCACAGGGGGGTGCTCCTGGGCAGCCGTCATAGCCTCCACAACCTGCCACGCCGACCGGGCGGGTGCGTGTGATTCCATACAACCGCAGTTGAGTGGTGCCACCAGCACGCAGGCCGGGCCCACTCACCTCTGAACGCAGAAGGCCCACAATGCCCCCGTCCTCGAAAACAGCGCGCCACTAGGTCGCCCCGCCGTAGTCCTCCAACACCCACTCGGTAACGACGCCGGTTATCACGCCGTAGTGCCATACTCCCCGGAACTTCTTGGCGATGACCTTCATGTAGAAGTCGCCGGGATCGCCTTTCCATATCACGCCCTCATCGCGGGTTCCACGCCCGCCGGCGGCCACGCAGGCGCGTCGATGTCCATACCGTCTTCGCCAACGGGGTCCTCCCCCACGCCCATCACATCGTCCACCTTCGAGCCGCCGTCGTCCGAGACCGGCGCCGGCGGGCCGTTTCCGACGGCTGCAGCTACTCCTGCTGCCGCCCCTGTTGTTGTTGCTGTTGCTGCTGCCGCCCCTGCTGCTGCTGCTTGTGATAAGGCGGCCTTGCGGCGCAACTTAGCCGCACGCTTCAACGAGTGGCTACAGTTCGGGAATTTTAGGAAGTGCCGCTCTCGCGCCATCTTATCACAAGTGCCCGTCACGTTGCCCCGGCAGTGCTTGCATGTGTACACGCCATCCTTCGACACACTCGCTATCCATCCCTTTGCCGGCATGCCTGCTGCCGCGCGCGGGGGGCGGGGGGGGGGGGGGGGGGTTGAGAGTTGGGGTGGATGTAACCCACCACCGGCACGCAACACAGATGCGAGTGCGCGGCTGTCCGCGCTTGATTCAACGGTGAGCGGCGGTGACCGCCAGGCGACCCCATACTTCATGCGCGTGTTGGGGCGTTACACAATCATCAGCAGTTAGGGCGGCTGCATTAAAACGCGCACCTACGAACACCACCTACCGCCTACCACCTACCGTACCACCTACATCCGCCCACACCTCCGCCCGTCGTGCCGCACATCGCCGCACACCGCGGGGTCAGCGGTCAGCGATGTGCGGTCAGCGATGTGCGGCGATGTGCAATGAGTGCGTACATCCGCCTGTACTTAGCCCGGGTGCTCCGCGTCGGCGGGCGACACGCGAGCCCGCGTGCGCATATCAATTTGATGAAATTATGGAAACGAGAAATTCATATAGTACTTTACAGGTCGCGCGCGATAGTCGTCGCTACTGGGTATGAAATCCACGTCCCTCGTCCGTCCCGTATCGTCCCCGTATGTCGTCGTTCGTCACCAGTAGGGCACATTTACGTCACATCTGAATCTCACAGTGACGCCAGTGAGCGTCTCCAGGCGCCGGGAGGTTCATGAGCGCGTCGCCGTATAGATCAACAATGACGGGGTTGTGCTCCGTCGAGGGCAGAATAATCTGGCACCCAACCACCGGGGCCAAGCACGGGCTAGGCAGAAAGAAGTACCCGGCAGCGACCTCCCGCAGCTCATGCGGAGTCATGGCTGTCCGCGCGGTGGGGATGGCGACTGTCCACATGCCTGACTCCGTGTCGAGCTGGTTGAATAAGATCCGTTCCCTACATGTGGCAGGGAGAGCGCACACCTCATTTCGAAGCCGAGAGTTGTTGGCCTGGTCTAGAAATGCCGTCAGCTCCTTTTGCGAGCCCGACGCAGCCTCCACTTCCCGCTCCATCTGGCGTGCATCTGCGTCGCCGAGATGGCCAGCAGTAGCCGCTTGGAGGCGGCCCCACGCCTCGCGCATCTCCGCGGCGTAGCTGTCCGACCCATGAGCATCGTTGAGGAAGTGGTCATACTGGCGGGCGGAAGAATTTGCGTTGAAGCTGCCTCGGCCAAGTACGGACCCGAGCTGTGGGTCGAAGAAACCAGGGGTGGGGGTGTTGGTGCCGGAGTTCCTAGTCAGGAACCTTGGGAGGATGGCATTCATGCAGCCGATGAAGGCGGCATCACGAACGGTAGCCATGCGGCGGATGCCAACTCCCTTCAATCGAGTGGGGAGGTGAAGCCTGCTGCACGCCTTGTCCACTGCATCCTCGCTCAAGGTAGCCACCTCCGCTGCCATGGGGTCGGGGTCGTGCAAAAGCTCCGCCAAGAAATCGGTGACCACCGGATTGGTATCGGTGCCGTACGTGGAGGGATCAAAAGAGACCCCTAGCACCCGTTCGACCGCCGCGAGGATGGTGGCATCCACCGCCTCCGCAAAGGCCTCCACCTCGGACGGAAGACAATTGCGGAGCCAATACCCCGCCTTGTGTTGCATGCAATGCTTGAGCAGGGCCCATGCGTGGTGATGCAAGGCGTGGGTGTACCGACGGCTGGGCTTGGGAGACAGAAGCTTGCTCAGGCTAGCGTCCACCTCATCTCGTAGCTCCTCCGTCTTGCCGCGCATATACGCCTGCACATACTCTGGCGATCCGAGCGGCACGTTCGGGACCGCGATGCCGTGATGGCCATCTAGCTCTGGCCACTCGATGTCGGCCGGAGCCTCATATCCCGACTGGTAGGGACACACAGTAGTAATCTTTCTGGTCGTCTCGTGTTACTCCGTCCACCTCGCAGTCGTTGTAGAGGGCCTTGATGATTGTCCTTTTGGTCCTTTTGGTGATTTCCTGATATCGCCTCGTGCTGCTAGCTCATGTAATTAGTAATCTTTTTTGGTTGCAGGGAGAGCGTCAGGAGAATGCACCGAAAGTACTGGGGAGGGAAAAAGCCTACGTTTAAGCAGAACACATAATAGTACTGTAGTCGCTAGCGACTAGTGTGGCGGAGCGTCCCGGCGGCCGGGTGGCGGAGCGGGGCGGGCTGAAGAAAATCTGGCACATACTCACAGGCCCTGGCTATCCGTCAGCAGAACCCCATCAACTACAGTACCGCCCTTCGGCTCCACTCCCCGGCAGGGCAAGGCCGCCAGAGGTGAGCTTTATACCCTGCAACTTAAGCGCCCCATTCGACGACCTCCCTTCTGCCCTGCTCCCCCCCTCTTGGCCCCAGTTTCCGGCTTTAATTCGAGGATCCGCACCGCCGCCGCGCGGCAGCACTCCCAGCCACAAGGTCCCGCAACCGCGCGCAGGTCGCATCAACCTGGCCGCGCCATCGGAGCCCAACTGGTCCATAGCCGCCGCGCAGTCTGCTTCTCCTCTGTCATGCTCAATGTTTCGTATGTCGTAGATATGTGCAGCCGCGTGCCGGCCTCGCTCCCTCTGCGGCTCAGCTCCGTCAGGGCGCCGGATGTTATCTCGGGAGTATCTCCGACTACTGGTACCCTTATGTATTGTCTTTGCGGGGGCCGTGTCCAACCGCCACCCCTCCCTTCCCTCCCCTCTCCCCCCTCCCCCCGACCTCCCCACGGAGCGTCAGTGTAGCTTCGTCACCCGCCCAGAATCTCCGATCCTTGTGCACAGAGCGCTGCCGCGGTCCCCGCGGGAGACATCGCTGGGCCAGATCTGGGCGGGCGCCGCGGCGGTGCCGTCTCGTCCGATTGTCGCGTCAATGTCAGTACTTTATGCAGTACTGTTACCAGCACCTTGCCTCTCTTCCATGGCGAGCCGCCTCGTGTCTGTGGCCCTGTGCGGTCGGTGCAGTGGTCGCGCCGGGATGCAAGCCTTATGGGGATCCTCATAGCGGTGGGTTTGGAACCCATGGGTCCCGGGTCGCTGCTTTGAGGAGCGGTGGTTCTGGTGCTGGCGGTAGGGGAGAGGGGGCGAGCTCTCTACAGCCGTGTTGGTGGGCCTAACCAGAGCGGTGCTGTGCAGACTTTACTCCCCTTTCCGCTTCTCGATCCAACCTTCGCCCGCCATGGCTGACCCAGTCAACGTGGAGGAGGAGCTGGTGGACTACGAGGAGGAGGAGGCCACAGAGGCGGACGCCGCCACCGCCAAGGACGCGGCGCAGAACAAGAAGGGCTACGTCGGCATCCACGCCACTGGCTTCAAGGACTTCCTACTCAAGCCGGAGCTGCTGCGCGCCATCCAGGACTGCGGCTTCGAGCATCCCAGTGAAGGTGCGCCGCTCCCACCTTGTCCTTGTTGGGCCTGCTGGGAGGTTGACAAGGCTGGCTGGCGCCACTTCCTGACTTGCCCTGCGGTGCTCGCTGCTGTCGACAGTCCAGCATGAGTGCATCCCACAGGCCATCCTGGGCATGGACGTCATTTGCCAGGCCAAGTCGGGTATGGGTAAGACTGCAGTCTTCGTGCTGACCGTGCTGCAGCAGCTGGAGCCTGAGGAGGGCAAGGTGTCGGCCATCGTGCTGTGCCACACCCGTGAGCTGGCGTTCCAGGTGCGATGGGAGCTGCCACGCGCATTGCAACCGGCTGGATATGGTCTTCTGTCTGCCTTCCTCCCCAGCAAGAGGGATCCGTTGATCTGAAATGTTTCCACGGTTGCTGGGCAGATCTGCCACGAGTTTGAGCGCTTTAGCCGGTACCTTGAGGGCGTCAAGGTGGCCAATTTCTTCGGGGGCCTGCCGATCGAGCAGAACAAGAAGGTGCTGAAGGAGGACCCTCCGCACATTGTGGTGGGCACGCCCGGGCGCATGCTGGCGCTGAGCAACCAGAAGTTTCTTAACTTGTCCACGGTGCGCCACTTTGTGCTGGACGAGTGCGACAAGATGCTGGATAGCTTCGGTAGGCGCCTGCCCCCAAAACACCTGCTGCCGGCGCGGCGGGCGATGCAATACATGCTTGTCCATCTGCGTATTTGCCTCGAACTCTCCAGCTGAACCCCCTCCCCTCTTCTCGACCTTATTCGATGCCAGATATGCGCCGCGACGTCCAGAAGATCTTCATCGCCACCCCCCACGACAAGCAAGTGATGATGTTCTCCGCCACCCTCTCCCAGGAAATTCGGCCCATCTGCAAGAAATTCATGACAGACGTACGCGCCCTCGGCAGCTGTGCCGCTCTCCCCACCACCATCATTGCGCGGCCCCTTGTGCGTGTGAACCAAGACTCCCCGCAATCACCGGCAGTTAGAGCCACTGCTGGAAGTACCGCGTGTCCAGCGCGAGTTGAATGGCATGGGGGTCGCAGCCCAGGGCTGCTGGCGGGCGCGGTCAGACCGGATGGATTCGGTTTGGATCATGGGAGGAATGGAATGGATGCTAGCCAGCCTGGCAGAGCTGGACACAGTGTCATGGGACCTGCTGCTGATTGTCAGCGCCGGCTCGCTGTATGTGGCCGTGGAGCGGGGCTGCTGGCGGCGCCATCTGAATATCTGGACAGCGGGGCCAGCCTGATGTGCATATGAGATTGTTTTTTTTCCTCCGCCGATGAACCTGGCAAGACTGCCTTGGCAGCCAGCGGTGCGCGAGTCCCAAGCGCCGGCACACAGCCAGCATGCTAACTGCAAAGTGCAACCGCGGTTGCGATGCTTTTGATCTGCGCAGCCCATGGAGATCTACGTTGACGACGAGGCCAAGCTCACGCTCCATGGCCTCGTGCAGCACTACATCATGCTGGAGGAGAGTGACAAGAACCGCAAGCTTAACGACCTGTTGGACGCCCTGGACTTCAACCAGGTGGGCGGAGTTGCAGGTTTTTGCGGGATTTCAGGCGTTCCAGCGCCGGGCACGCCTTGTTTAACCTCTTGACTCGAAGCGCACTGGGGCTGTCATTGCAGGTGGTGATCTTCGTTAAGTCCGTCCCGCGCGCCGTGACACTGGACAAGCTGCTGTGCGAGTGCAATTTCCCCTCCATCACCATCCACTCCAAGCTTTCTCAGGCTGAGCGGTAAACCCTCCTTCTTCCATCTCAGTCAAACCCGCTTGCCCTCTGTAGCTACCTGCCGCTGCAGCAACATAAGAGCTTTCCTGAGGCTCAATTTCTCTGGTCTGTTCTCCCTAGCATTGAGAGGTACAAGGAGTTCAAGCAGGGCAAGAAGCGCATCCTGGTTGCCACCGACCTGGTGGGCCGTGGCATTGACATTGAGCGTGTCAACATTGTGATCAACTATGACATGCCTGTCACAGACGAGCAGCATGGCAATGGCGCCGACACGTATCTTCACAGGGCGAGTCCCTGCCGTGCACATTGCTTGCTAGAGTAAGCTATTGTCGGGCTGCATGCCGCCGCCGTAGCAGCTAGCACCGACAGCGCTTTTGTCCTTGACCCGCCCTTCAGGTGGGGCGTGCTGGCCGCTTTGGGACCAAGGGTCTTGGCATCACCTTCGTGGCCTCTGAGGAGGACTCCAAGGTGCTCAACCAGGTGCAGGAGCGGTTCGACGTGGACATCAAGCCCCTGCCCGAACATGTGGAGCCGTCCACCTACATGAACCAGGCTTAGATCATGCTGCTAGGATAGCCAGCATCAAGCTGGAAGCGCGGCGAGTCATTTCCCTTTTGTAATGTGTGCCCCATCCCTGTCACCCCAGCAGCGTCCGGCCTATTTCCCCAAGCTATATCTCTGTTTCCAGCTGACTCGCGTCGCAGGGGCAGGCGGGCTCATTGCATGAAACTGGGGGCGCTGAGGATTGTGCCGCACGTTGCATGTCAGCATGGAAGATACAACCCCCAAACCTGAGACGGTTTGACTTGTCCTTGTCCCCATCGTAACATCCAGTCCGAAACAATAATATTGAAGGACAAAACCCTTACAACGTGTCTACGATTCCCAGAGATGGGCTAGCAGCTGCACTAGCCATGTTGCAAGTGTTACTGCTATGAGATTACAAATTGAGGTTAGCTTTGGCTGCGGCCCGACTGTGTGACAGAGGGCTAAGCTGGGGAAAAGCTATTGTGGCGGACATAGAGTACAGTGAAGCAATCCAGCGGAATAACATATGTGCTGCACACCAACATGGATTTGCAATGGCGCTGCTGGGTGCTACCTAGCGAGTGATACCTAGAATAATACAATTTGCGGTACAATAGTTAGTACCCTAGACTAGTGTATCGTGTTTATCGCTTATTTCCTGGTCGTGTATTCCGCTCGTGATGTGCTGCGTAGCGGGGGCGGGGGGAAGCGGACGATGTTGTAGTGTGTAGCCAGGAAGGTGCTGATGGGTGAGAGTCGTATCCAGGTGCACCCCTTGGCCCCTGCTGCGCCAAAGGCAGCCTTGTGGCTCTTGGAGCCATCCACGTGGCAGTGTAATGACGGGATGGCAAGCATTGCCACGGCATGCAGAGCTCAGGCGCTCCAGGAGCAGTCAGCCCTTCACCACAATAGGGAATGCCATGGGCGCCTCCAGCAGGCCTGCAGCCTCGATCTCCTCCATTGCCAGCACGCACGCCGCGAGTTTGTCCTCTAGTTTGGTGGCGATGAGGCGCACGGCGGCAAGTTGCAGGCTGACCAGGGAGCTGAAGTGGCTGCAGGTTTGTGGGGGCGAGGGCAACAGGCACTCGTCCAGGCGGCCATGCAGGGCCTTGCGCGCATGCTGGAAGCGCTCCATCCGCTCCTCAAAGGAGTTGCGCATGTCACGGGTGCGCCGGAAGGGTCGCAGCGCCGACAGGCCGCGCCCGCGCGCTGCCGTCTTGCGCCCCCTACGCAGTGTGTCGGAGCAGAAGCGCAGAACCGACGCCGCCTCCTCCACCATCACCACCAGCTCCACCTCGTACGTGGTACTCAAATATGGCATAGCCTCAATGTCGGATGCGCCTGCCTGGAAAAACATCGCAGCCGACTGGCACAGCTGCGCGTGGCGCCGTTCATGTCAGGAAGGGGAACCTTCGGTAGCAGTGGTGATTGCCCAGGTGATTCTTTTCTTGTTGAAGCGGTTGCTCTTGGCAGGCTGGCAGGCAGACATAAAAAGCTGCCGCGGCTAGCGGCAATGCCTCACCTCGCGGACCTCCTGGGCTGTCCGGCAGGCGTGGAGGTATCTGAACCAGTCCATCTTTGCTGACAGCCGCGGAAAGAGGCGCTCCCCAGGTCCGTGCCCCTACAGCAAGGGGACGCAAATTTTGCCAGTCAGCGCTGCCATGTGATTGATGCTAGCAGCAGGTTTAAAGGAGGGGGGGAGGGGGGACCAAAGGAAGCGCGTTGCGCCGCCCACCTTGCCGTCCGCAGGAAACATGCACAGCTCGTAGCGGGCAGCATCAGACATGCGCCGGATCTGCGGGGTTCAAAAGGGACAAGCACGGCTCGCATAAGCAGCAGCTCCTACAAGGAGCGCCCCCCCCCCCCCCCCCCCCCCCCAACACACACACACACACATACACATACATACAGCATGCCCTTTGGATAAATGCTGTAAACCCTGCTCAGGCTAGCATGTGGCGCGTGTGGCAGGCAGCACCTGGCCCATGTCGATTGGCGCGGGGCAAGCGCCTGCGCCGTACGCCTGCGCCCCATAGGACATCACCAGCGCTGACGCCGTTACCTCCAGCAGGCTGGCCGTGCCCTCCAGGGCGTCCGCAGACAGTGCCATGAGCTCTTGCCCTGTCAGCACCAAGCAGTCCACCTGCTCAGCTGGCTGGCTGTGGCCCTTGTCACAGGCGAATCCCCCCCATCTTCTTACTTCCTGCCCATCCCACTTCATCCCTGCCTCCTCCTGCCGGCACATGCACACTCACCTGCGTACTGCGGGAACATGACGAGCCCGACGGCGCACGTGATGGCGCCACCCAGTGTTACCATCGCGATGCGGGCAATGCTGTCCTGGTACTGGTTGGCGTCATGGAAGGAGTCCAGCAGGAGAAAGTCAAAGCTGAGGACTGCAAGAAAGTAGGAGTAGTCCCAGGCGGGTGTCGACGTATTTTGTGAGCGCAGGTAGACGCCAATAGCGGTGAACAGCGCCACATCCGTCAGGTAAAATTCGGCACGCGCATGCCAACCCAACATCTCAGGCACAAAGAAATCGTCAATGTACAGCACGCCCATGGCCGCCGAGCCGCCGACAATGGTGCCCAGCGCGCGCTCAAACGACTTGCGCAGAAGGTCGCCCTGAGACACAGCAGGGTGGAGTGCTCAGCTGCTGGGCATGGCTGGGCGGGGCGGAGGGAGGGGCGGGTGGCCCAGCGGGGAGCGTGCCTGGAATTTTTCGTTGCAATTGATGCAGGTGATGATTGCCCAGATGCCGTAACCCTGGGAGATGTAACGCACCAGCTTCCCGTCCAGCACAAGCATTGCTGACAGACACACTGACACCGCGCTGCGTACGCCCCAGGTGATGCTGCCCGCCTCCATGCGACGCTGCTTGAGCTTGGATACCTGCAAGCGCCCCCCGGGGGAGCGGATTAGTGAGGGCTCTTGGTATCGGAACCCCAACCCACCCTTCATTCCAAAATCATCAGAATTACTAAGGGCGGAACGAACAAGCGAACACTTGCCACCGTGGGCTGAGCGCCAGCTGACGTGGGACTGTGTGAAAAAGTACGGATGTATGGTCAGGGAACTGGGTAAGGATTAGAGGGGATAATACAGTGGCGGACAGGCTCCGCACCAAGCTCTGCCGCCGGGCTCGACGCTTCAGCACCTTGTCCAGCTCACAAACCGCTGCGCTGCCTCCCTGCGTGCTGCACAATTCTGCGGGGCAGCCAGCACCGAAGAGGCACTAGCTCAGAACTCTACTCCGCGGACTACGGCCCGAGGACCCGTGTGGGACGGGCGTGACTTAAACGCAGGGGAAAGGGAGCCGGGCGGGCCGAGGATGTGTGGCGCACCGACGGATGCCTCCGTCGACTTCAGTGCTTCTATGCGCGCCGACACCGCCGTCCGCGAGCCCTGCTGCCCGCCGGCCATCAGGCCCGGGCTGGGTTGGCCCTGTTGCGCGCTTGTAGCGGTATTACCGCTCCCGGCTGACGGGTTGCCGACGCTGCCACCGGAACCGCCGCTGCCGGAGCCTGCTAGTCCGCTGGCCGGCGCTTGCGCACGCACCGGTACCACAAGCTGCTGATGATGAGCGAGGCGGGCGCGCAGCCAGCGCGTGCTACCAAGCGGTAGTTTGGCGCCCCTTATTGGGGGCGGCAGGATTGCCCCCCATTGCATGGCTCCCGGCGCAGGGCCCATCGCTACACAGGCACAAGTATCCGTACACGTCCCAATACCGGTACGGCACGCGATAGGCCTGCCCGGCACGAGCTGAGCGGAAAGCTCTCGAGGAGCGCGTGCTGAGAAGCTTGAGAGGGTAGGCCAGGATGGGCGGATAGCTGCCCTGAACCGGCTGGCTGACCGCTGCCGCTTATTGCTGGCCACGAGCTGCTGAAATAAACTACTGCTAGCTTTCTGTGAAGCGACTACGTGCACATGAACTGGCCTAGGACAGGACTGGGAGCGCGTAAGTAAACAGCGGTGCTGTGACATGGTGATGTTTCCCGTCCCACACCGGTTCCCGCATTTATGGATCCAGGGTTTTTGCAACACGGAAACGACATTATGATGCATTTATGACGGAAATATGAATAAACGGCGCTATGGATTTTACTGGGAATGGGAATTTTTCCAGCTATGGCGTCGGGCCCTCCCTCACATTGCCTTTTTTGTTGCACATGTATCGCACTCCCGAAATGCTTTGCTCCGCGGGTTGGGGCTTGCCCCAACTCGCATTACTCGAATGGGCCGACGCCCAAACGGGTAGGGCGGACCTTTCGTGGTCAGTACAGCCAAATAACGGGTATTTTGATGGCAGTGTTTTAGACTAAGCGGCGCTTCGCGCCGGGGATTTGTGGAGGTGCCCCTACCTCTTGGGTTGAGCGTGGTGCGGCCGTGCGGGATGCGGGCCGCTTTTAGCCGGCTTGCAGTGTTGATCTTGTAATACTGTTGTTTCCGGGTAATAATGCTTTTAGCGTTGGATTTGTCAGTAATTTATTTTTCAAAAGAGACGTATTATTTTGTAAATAAAACAGATTAAAACATCACTACAAGATCAGCAATACAGTACAGGCGGCCCGCATCCCGCACGAGGCCGCGCAGGTTGTTGGGCCGCTGCCTGTTGGTGGGCGCCAAACTTTCATATCGTTTGAATTTGCATTACAATCAAAAGTACATATAGTGACGACCAAAAACGAACAGCTAATAATACGGCAGCAAAGGAAAGCTATGTCCCCCGTCGCCGGCACTCGGTGATGTGGTGTCGGTGCCGACATACACCGCTGCGTCGAATTGAGGATGCACATCTTGTAGATGGCGGGCGATTTCTTGAGGAGTAATGTCTGCTCCCAACAACCAATGTGAAGCATCACATCGCGCTTGGCATGAACAGAATAGATGCATCCACAACGGCGTCGGCGATGCAAACACCATCACAATCGGCCGGCCGATGTGTACGGCGAGTAGCCGAATCATCCAGAACGGCGTCCAGAAGCGTACCGGCAGCCCGTCGGGATACGAATCCAGGTGGTCGACAACATGCTGCTGCGCGGCCATGTCTCGTTCGTATTCCGAATCGGTTAGCAACTGCTCCTCCACAACGACGGCACGAAAGGCTACATTTCGGCCAACCGCAAGCATGCCGCGTCGCATGTCTAGAAGCGCGATTGTCTTGCTCAGTCGGGCGAAAGGCGTTTCCGTTTCGCATCATCTTGAGGACGATGGCGACGCTGGCTATCACGCAATGGCCGTTGGGAGCTGTTGTCCCGTGAAGCAAGCGGTGTGACGCCAAAAACTCCTCGCGCGTTGATGGGGCACGATGTCCGGGTTCCTCGGCCACCGCGTCTTGCTGTTGCCGTGGGCTCATGGCGCCGTTTGGTTCACCGTCGTTGAGTGGCGGGCTCGCAGACGTTGGAGGCCGTGGCGGTGCCGTGGAAGGATCGTGCGTCGCTCTTCGAGCGAGTCGACTGAGCGTTTGGTTTTCCATGTGCTCGAAATATTTGTCGGCTGCACGTACATCTTCCGGTAGTGTCCACGCCGCTCTCATGCGGGCGATGGCATGCTCGCGGTCGGCGGGTCCGTCCCACAGAGGAGTGAGAAGCATCAGCTGGGCATCGTAATGCTGATACCGGGTGACGGTGGTGTACACCATCGGCAGTGCGGTCTTTCCTGTCGGGGGTAGCTGGATGTCGGCGACATGGGCTGGCCGCACATCGAAAGTGGCGCCCTCCCCAAAGAAATCCGTGTACCCGACGGACGGCACGATCTTGAACCCCTTTATGCGGAACCACAAGCTCTTTACCCGGCCCTGTCCAAATGGCACCGGGTTCGGGAACTTCAGCTTGAAGTAATCCGTCATCGGGGGTAAGCATATATGCCCGGCAGGTAGCCCGCTACATATGATGGCCGGGCGCTGGAGGCCTAGCGCGTTCGGCTCGACGACAACTCCTTCGGGCATGTCGGAAAGCGTCACAACCGGTGGACCGCCTTGCTCTGTCGCGGGTGGCAGTTGCACGCCGACCAAGCTGTGTGCGATGCATGTGTTGTTGTTGCTAGCATGCGCCGCGATGTTGAACGAATGCCGCATGATGTAGCGGCACCCGTTGTAGAAGTGCCCTATCATTGGGATGTTGGCGGTGTTTGCGGGCGGAGTCCTTGCAAGCAGTGCGACGAGGCGTTCGTCCGTGACCTCGCAATAGGCGTCGTCTTTGCTGGCCCTCGCCCATATGGGTGACCGCCACCGTACCAGTTGTTGCCCGGCGTGCCTTGCTCGGCGAGGAACGAGGAACCTCGTTAGAGCGGCGATGCGTGCGTGCCGAGGCGTCATAAATTCGGCGTCGCGAAGGGCCGGGTCATGGAGATCGGCGGGCAACCCGGGCTTGCCAATGGCGCGGGAGTTCAAGTCGTCCAGCAGCTCCGGCGTGACATTTCCGGCACGAAGCTCGGCCGCGATGTGCGCGAGGTGGTCGTCCTTGATGCGGTGCTGATGGTTGAAAATCAGCACTGTGTCCAGACCCGATAGGAGCTGTCATAAATTCGGCGTCGCGAAGGGCCGGGTCATGGAGATCGGCGGGCAACCCGGGCTTGCCAATGGCGCGGGAGTTCAAGTCGTCCAGCAGCTCCGGCGTGACATTTCCGGCACGAAGCTCGGCCGCGATGTGCGCGAGGTGGTCGTCCTTGATGCGGTGCTGATGGTTGAAAATCAGCACTGTGTCCAGACCCGATAGGAGCTGCAATCCTGCGTTCGCTGCCATGTTGCACTGGTTCGATGAGCGACGACGCAGCTTGCCATCAACGGGAGGCGGCGGGGTTGCGCGATCGCCGGTCGTCGGCGAGTTTTCATCCGACATGGCCTGTGTGCTGTCTGTATTCGGATATTTTAATAAGCGTGTAAGAAAACGCGGCGACCCATTTTTACAGCATCATTTTACAGCAAATATATTCTGCTGCTAGCTCATGTAATTATATACTCGGACCACCGTATATATATAGTCGCTAGTCGCTGTATAAATAAAGAGGGCGAGTCTCGCTTGCTGATTCGTTGATGCGTATTATTTTGTAAAA
Source organism: Tetraselmis striata (assembly GCA_006384855.1). Classification (NCBI taxonomy): domain Eukaryota; kingdom Viridiplantae; phylum Chlorophyta; class Chlorodendrophyceae; order Chlorodendrales; family Chlorodendraceae; genus Tetraselmis; species Tetraselmis striata. The sequence goes on from VCJN01001846.1 coordinate 175,767, forward strand.
CAGATTAAATCTGCATGCCGCGTAAAAGCGGGCCGCTGACTACTGGTGTGCATTACAAAAAGGCCGGTATCCAACCCACCGCTAAAAGTTGTATTACCCAAAAAAAAAAAAAAAAAAAAGCAGCACTGCAAGATCAGCAATACAGTACAAGCCGCCTACAGGCGGCCCGCATCCCGCACGAGGCCGCGCAGGTCGGGCCGGTCATCAGGTCTACGGGGCGGGCACGCCGCGAATCGCCACGCCCGCCGCCTGTACGAGCACCGGACGCCGGACGCCGCCGTTCGACCGTCGCCCGTCCGTCGACGGACGCCGGGCCCCGGGTCGGCGGACTGCCCCCGCACCGCGGCGACCCCTTTTTACAGCACCATGTTACAGCATATCCTCGGACCACTGTATAAACAGAGAGGGCGCGTCTCGCTTGCTGCTGATTCAGCAATAAAAACGCGCTGCGGTACCGCGTTATTTTGGCGTTTCAGACGAATACATGACGTGCCTGAGCTAGAATACACGCGCATCCATTCAGAATCTTGCCGTCTTCGGAGGTGTGCCTAGAAATCAAACGAGCACAGATCGAACGTATGACGGTTCATACGCGAAGACGCAGCACAGGAGGACGGACGGACGGACGGAGGACGGACGCCTAAAAATCCGTGATAGAACCGTATTGTAACCGGTATCGATTCTCTCGTATTCCAGGCGATTTCGGACGCAGCTCTCCTTTTCCTCCGCTCAACCCAAGAGGTAGGGGAACGGTGATCCAACAGTGTTGGAAATTCCGTCACTTGCCTTCAATTAGTCTTTCAGAATGCTTCGGCAATTTGCTTCATGACTATAACGGAGCGTCGCCTACCCAGGGCTTTCCGTAGCTGGATTGCTGCCGAAACGGCCGTCCTAGAGACGCTGCAAGGGTTTCACTGGTGCCAGTCCTGTCCCGGGGGCGAAAAACAAACGTGTCTTCTCACTGCCACAGAAGCATTTATTATTATTGAGCTGGACACTGAACCGCGCGGTGAGCGCCAATGTACCCTGGTCCTCGCTCTCCTTGAGCCCCTCGCGGGGCGCGTATAACCTAGCGTCCTACCCGCACAGCTAGGGCTTACACGCCCAGCCGCGCGGTGCAACGATATCGCGGTGCAACGATATATCGTTTCAAATACGACTTTTAATAAAATACCTTAAGCGCTACAGTGACATTTTGCGCCGTCGCCGGGCGAGAGGTAGGAGTTCAAATCCAGAGCAGAAAATAAGGATCGCGCTCGCGCTGATATTCCATTATTTTAAACGGCCGTCCTCTGCCCTCGGCCGCCCTCTTGTAGTGCTGCCACACTCGGCGATAGTCCGCACCATGCTACCGGCGAGTAGTACAGCAGGCACCAAGGGGTCGCATCAAGGATGCATCAGATGGTATAGGCGGATAACAAAGGTCCCAAAGGGGTCGAATGGTGTGCATAAGATGTTGTTGACGAATCTTGTGTCACGCACACGGCCAGCGTCACACCGCGATATGTCGCGCCACCGCCGGGAAGAGAGCCAAGCGAGGCTCCCCCGCCCGACGAGCTTCAAGAACCGCCCTTGCCCGGCGAGCGGCATGAGGCTCACACCCCGAAGCCCTTATCGGATCGGATGCTGCCTCATTACCATCGGCTTTTGCGTGTCTCTCCCGATGGCCGCGAGGCCCACTGCGCTACAAAGACTTTGTCATTGTGGGTTACATTTCAGATTCGTGAAGTTCTCTCGCAATGCGGACGGTATAATGCTCGGTTGGTGCGGCTCCGCTAGGGGTTGTGACGAATCTCCAAACCGGAGAGCATGCTTCCTGGACGCGGACTGGTCAGGTTGCACTGTGGCGGAGGTCAAGGGAACAGGTACGGTAGTATTTATCATCCACGGTCGTTCATACAAGTATGTCATCAACCCCGGACAATATGTCCCGACGGCACAGTGTTAGTCACGCTATATCGCGTCAACGATAAATCGTTACAAGTTCGGTAGCTTTTCATCACCCAATCGTTATTACGAGTGTGTCATCAACCCGTACGGAAGTTACGCTATATCGGGTCAACGTGACATCGTTACAAGTCGTGAACGCCGGAAAATATGTCCCAACAGTAATAGAAACGTTATATCGTGTCAACGTTAAATCGTTGCAGGTGCGGTAGTAGTAATTATTTTATCACCCATGGTCGTTCATACAAGTATGTCGCGTTGTTATCAGCAACCCCGGACAATATGTCCCGACCGCACAGTGTTAGTCACGCTATATCGTGTCAACGATGAATCGTTACAAATGCGGTATAGCTTTTGATTACCCACCATGATCGTTCATACGAGTATGTCACCAATCCGGACAATGGTCAGCACGCTATATCGGGTCAACGTGACATCGTTAGAAGTCTTGAACGCCGGACATTATGTCCCGACAGTAACGATATGCCGTGTCAACGATAAATCGTTGCAGATGATGTAGTATTTTACAATCCACTGTGGTTCATACAAGAGTATATGTCGATGTTATCATCAACCCTGGACAGAAAGTCCCGACCGCAAAGCGTTAGTCACGCTATATCGTGTCAACGATAAATCGTTACAGGTGATGTAGCTTTTAGCACCCACGATCGTTCATACCAGCATATCACCAACCCGGGCAGTAGTCACGATACATCGGGTCAACGTGACATCGTTACAAGTCGTGAACGCCGGACATGTCCCGACAGTACTAGTAACGATATATCGTGTCAACGATATTTCGTTACAAGTGCGGTAGTGTATGTTATCACCCGCGATCATTCATACGAGTATGGCCATGCTATCATCAACCCTGGACAGTGTTAGCAACGATATATTGTATGAGCGATATGTCGTTACAAGTGCGGTAATAAGTTACTTATCACCCACGTTCATACAAATATTGCATCCATCATCAACGCCGGACATTGTGTCCCTAGCGCACAACAGTGTAGGTAACGATATATTATGTCAACGTTAAATCGATACAAGTGGCATGTTGTATATAGGGTGATGGAGGCATCCGCGGCAGCGGAGGAGGAGGAGGAGACGGAGGAGGAGACATGAAGAGGAAGAGGCATCGGCGGCGGCTGCGGAGGAGGCGGAGGCAGAGGAGGAGGCGGAGGTAGAGGAGGAGGAGGAGGAGGGGAAGCATGCCGACGGGAGAAGGGGGGTGTACTACGGCTGTGAACAAAAGAGACACATATGGGCATATTCGCATGCACCGTAGCAGTTGATACCAGCATTATTGTAATTCAGTACCCACCTACTAGCTTTGCAACGATCTGCGTGTCGTAGACTTGTGATGGTTGGGAGGGGGGGGGGGGGGGGGGGGGGGGCGAGACGGCATGCCTCGTGTCAGCGCGGAAGTAAGCAGAGTATCAAAGATGTGTGCACTTATTTACACTTAATGTGCACATACTGGGTCAAATTGTAATCGCGTTTCATCGTTGCAACGAATACTCGTGTAAGGCCGCTGGTGAAAGCCGGAATCTGAAGCTGGCGAGTCTAAAACGAGATGGCATTGACACGTGCATGAGTGCAATGTAATAACGGCGGTGGGAAATCATCCAGAGCAGGGTTGAGGGTAGCATGTAGAGTGGCATTGTTGATATCAATCTGAAGATGCAACACATGTAATTCTGCCCGCAGCCCGCTGTCCGCTCCCCGTTGCCCGCCGCCCGCTGCCCGCTGCATGCTCGCTCACATGCTGCCGTACCTGCGCAAACACGACCAATCGTGTTCACGATTACTCATGTTTATCTTGCTTGCCCTAACGCCAGCCTATTTTCACCCATGCGCACGATGTGTTGGACTATCACTATTGTGCGCTTGGGGGATCCCGCTTTCAATCCGGAGCTGATGAAGTTGATGAAAACGCGCAAGTCTTGAAAACCCTACAGCCTACGGTGACAAGAAAACAACTATCTCACATGCATGTGACGATTTACCCTTGACGCCACAACTCGTTACGAAGATTGTGTTGCGACGATATACCGTTGCGCCGATGATAGATGGTGTTTATTACGCCGAAAAATACTGCAACGAATAATCGTGTCAACGATACGTCGTCCATACATATCATGTAAGTCTTGCGCTCTGGCTCCGAAACCATGTAGTTGTCGTGATGCGCCGCGGCGGGGTGTCGCGTGCATGCGGCGCAAAAGGGGGAGTGTGACGGACCGGATTGATGGGTGGTGATGGTGGTGGGGGGATGGGGGGGATGTGTGATGAACCGACTCCATGGGAGTACGTTGGAGTGACATACTCAGCATGGGCGGCGTATCTCGGAAGATGTGCGATAGTATACGCAATGCGCTATCGCGGTGATTACCAAATTTAGGGTGCCCACGCGAAACATATGACATAAGCATTATTGTCTCCCAAAATGGCGAGGGAATCGCAACATTGTATGTGCATTGACGACACCTTGCAACCCCGACGCCATTCTGGTAGATAATGTATGACGCCGGGTACGGCTCACTGTCGTTTTATGGTATGACATACTATGTGATTATTACCACATGTGCCCGTGTGAAACCGGCGTCATGCATTACCTCCCAAAATGGCGTACGAATCGTAACACTGTATGTGCAATGACGACACCTTGCAACCCCCGCGTTATTTTGGGAGATAATGTGTGAAGCCAGGTACGGCTGTCAATGTATGGTATATATATTACACAGTGTGTGACTAACTAATACCACATGTAGTGGCCACATGAAACCGGCGTCATGCAGTATCCCCCAAAACGGCGGACGAATCGTAGCATTGTATGTGCAATGACGACACCTTGCAACCCCGGGGATATTTTGGGAGATAATGCATGACGCCGGTTTCACGTGGCCACATGTGGTAATAATCACTCAGTGTGTAATACCATAAATTGACAGCCGTACCCCACTCGTCGAAACGGGGTCCGCTTAACCGCGTTTGACGACTACCAGGCGCAAGTAGTCGCCTGTATATATCGCGTCTAACGTTAGGCGTCACAGTACTTTAAACTTGGCGGTAAGGATGAGTACGGCAGCGGAGCCCTGCATCAAAGTACTGTAGCGAGTAGCGGGTACTCGGTAGTCACGAGTGCACAAAGTACGACACGAGTACACGAGTCACTGTACTTTACGGGAATCGCCGCCCTTCATATCTGCTATTAGGCGCGCCTCCTCACGAGTACGCGCGAAAGATACCAGCGTGATGACGAGTGATGATGACGAGCAGGCGGGGCAGTACGGTACTGGTCGATACACATCAAAGGCTGCAAAAATGCATTACACGGTAGTCACGGTTGGTTTTGTGATTTAATAGTGGTGAGGTGCCAGGCTGGATCAGCGGCCAATGAGCGTCGAGCTTCGGGATGTGGTTAAGCGGACATGGGCGCGCCTACTCCTAGCTGGCAAATTTAACGTCAAGGCACCGGACATTTTCGGATTTATGGCGGAGGTGTCGGCAACTGCATAAAGTATTAGGGAAATACTAGAAATTTAATTACAATGGGTCTACTACCGCCCCCGGCCCGTGCCCGCCCCCCCCTGGCCTGCGGCCGGCTGGCTCCGCTGCCGCCGGCTTCTTCCTGGCGCCGGCATGTGGTGTTATGCCCGCTGTCGGCTCGGGTGCTGATTTGACTGCCCCTTGTTGCCCGCAGATACTTCTGCGGGCATGCTATTCATGGCAGCTGCTGCCATCTGCTGCGCCCCGCGGCTAAGGAGCTTGTTTGACGGGGCTGGCATGATGCCGCCGCGCGCTCCCGTTGCGCTTGCGTCCTCTGGCGTCCAGCCTGCATCCTCGCAGTAGCGTCCTGAAGCGCCGGGGATCTAGCCGCACGGGGAACATGAGCTCGTCGAGCGAGCGGGGGAGGGGGGCTGTAGCCGGTAGACAGGTCTTGCAACGGAGCGCCGTTCTGGTGGATTCCGGACTGCGGTAGTGATGCAAGAAAAAACACTTAGTCGCCGACACTCGGGCAGCGACAACATCAGCAGGTACACGATGAGCAGGTAAACCGGCCGGCAAGCGCACCTTTGCACTGGGGGTGCAAAGAACCCTTGCTGCATTCGTCGGCTTCATCAATTTAAGCAAGGCAGCTTGCTCCTCCTCCACGGTCAATTAGGGTGGGCAGATGGGCCGTTCAGCTTGACCAGTCAAAAACGCTCGACGTGTCATCGGCGCTGACTGTCGTGAGGTAGTAGCGCAGGGCGGGCCGCGCGGGACAGGCGGGGGCTCGGGTGCTCCTCTCGGCAGCATGATATCTTCCCACGACGCGTCATCCGTCCCGGCAGCGGCATGGAAGGTGCTGACGGAGGCCATGGTGGCACGGGGGGCGAGCAGGGCGATCTGCTCTTCATGCGAAGCGGTCAGCACAAATAGGCGAAGCAGCGAGCGAGGAAGTGCCGAAGAGTGAAAGTGCGCGCGCGGCTGGTGGCTAATCACGTACTTTATATCATTGCATCAGTCTCGAGTAGCAATGGTACCTCGGTACCCGGGGCGTCACATTAACATTTTCAATGACACTACGATGCATCTGGTGTTGTGTGTAACGCGTTTCACATTAATCTTATTGCTGAACAGATTACATGCATATCAACATACCACAAATGACATGAAATTCACAAAAGTACATATGTGTATAACGGCAAAGACAAATGCAAACCACGAGACGGTCACCACGAGACGTCGAGCACGATAGGTGGTAGAGCTGCCCCCCGGTGGGCAGTTGCATGTGGTTATGGTCCTTGTGACAACGAAGTAGCAGTAGGAGGCGTCAGAGACGCGCCGGGACGAGCCGCGCAAACGCCTCACAATGCGACCATAGCAAACGTTGCTGCAGCACAATTAGGGCGAGGGCAACGAGCTTTCTCAAAACACCGGCGGATGAGCTGCGCCATCCCCTAACGGACCCATTACGCGTGTAGATACGGAAAAACACAGTGTGTAACGATCGTTGATGCCACGACGCCATGTTGCGAGGACACGCGGTCCGGGTTGACGTGTCTTGCTGGACAGCAAGTGCTTGTCTCGACCACACGGACGTCTTCCTCCGCCCGCGCCGATTTGTTGCGGTAGGCGTAGTAGGTGTCGTCGTTGACAACCGTGGCGAGCAGCGACCATGGCGCCGAGCGCGTCCATCTCACCTAACCTCAAGAGTAGAATACTGCGAGAGGGTGCTCCACTGCGGGAGCCAGCGAAGGCACGTACTGCGACTCGGCTTCGGGTGCTGAGGTTTACCCCCCCCCCCCCCCCCTCAGCACCATAACGCAACGGGGACACGCCCCCAGCTCCAATTCCTTACCGTGCGCATCGCCACCCGAAACGTTCCAGATGCAAAGCCAGGGCAAAAACGGAAAACGACTTCAGACCCACGAGTAGAAGAAACCTCGATAACTACCGAGGGGTTGTCTATCGCTGCTTGATGATGTAACGCGTGTGCGCGGCACGACGACTCACTACCGGGAAAAGGAAACTCGGTGCGGACTTTATCAGCCTCAGCCTGATGTGTATAACGGCAAAGACAAATGCAAACTTTTGTGTCAACATCGGTTGACAATACCAGCTCGCGACGATACTGCAGTACACCGCGGCATCCATGCGTAACATTGACCCATGTTGTCAGTATCAGAAAAAATATGTTGTGAGTGTGTCAGGAAAATTATTTAGTGAAGCATGCATGTGCAAGCATAATGCAGATTGGCCATGTTTCGTAAGATAGTATCGCTTAACATTACATTTGGAGACCCTAGACCCAACCGACGCCTATATGTATCATGCGCCTGCCATACTACGCAACTACTCCCGCAACATATGGATATGCTCAATTCACACACGCCACGGTTGCTGCGTATATGTAACTACTGCATGGCATCAACACCGCCATCATCCTCATCGAGGGCGGCGATGTCGTAGGCATGGGAGTGCTTCAAGTAGGAGCACCACCCGTGCCGGGCTGCACTATCTGCATCAGCGCAAAGTGCAGGAAAGCAACAACAACATGTAAGATGCTTCAGCAATAATATATAACACAGGTGGCCCATCACCTAATCATCTGCCTCGGCACAGCGTCACCAGCGGCCCTTTGCCGCCGCCCCCTGCCGGCAATGCTGATGGCCTTTGTCCATGTATATGTGACAAGTCTGCCATGCACAATCCTGGGCGGGAAGACAAAGTCCTGCTGGAAGACCGTGTTGATCGGGCCCTCCCACAGTCATGTGCTCATAGGCGTTGATAGCACGCATCTCCAACTGCAAACACAACGGGAGGCGAAGTTATCGCGCTGTTTTTGAGGTGGCGCTCAGCGACAACAAAATAAGTTACCTTGACCTACAAGCTACGGGCAGCTACAAAGGTATCTTCGCAGCCTTCATGGACATCGCGGCAGCAAAGGACATCACTCCGTGCATGAAGTTGCATGACGGCAATTTCCCGATGGATAGAACTGCATGGCAACCTTGACGCTCTGGGTGGTCAGTGCATGGAGCACTGCAAACATGGAGATCAAGGAGGGCTTCCGCAACGGCAGCAACAAAGCAACAGCCCCAGCACCTGCTCAAGTCCGGCAAGGTGATGCTCTCCAGGACTGGCCAAGTCACGACGCGCAGCACCTTGATCGCGCACCACCGTGACATGCATGGACCAGCCCATCGTGCACAGCCCCACCTGCCCAAGGCAAAGCCGTGTTCCGTGAAGGCAGAGATGGCAGAGAAAGCGGCGACGAAGCGAAGGAAGATGTGAATGCATTAATTACATCTAGTGAGCGTGTCCCTTCCCCTTCTCGCCCTTACTGGATTTGCCATAGACAACCATGTCACATGAGCGGCAGCTGCTCGGCTCACCGCTGCCCTCAGCCCCCCTCACCGATGTTGAACGCCTCGCCTCCCGCCTCCATCGTTGCTTCGCGCCCCGCCCTCCTCTGCATGCAGTACTTCTTTTCACATGGCCCGCACTTTACCGCATCCCAGCTGTCAATGCTGTCGTAGCTTTCAGAACTGCGCCGATGTGCGGGGCGCTGAATAGTCGCCTTCGTTGGTGTTGTCTGAGATACCCGCTCACTCTCGCTCCATGCGCTCCTGTCACTCCGTAGCGCGCATCTTCCGAGCGCGCTCACCCAACTCACGCGCACGCTCTGAGCGCACAGTTCGGAGCGCCTACTGTTCCAGCTTGTCTGCCTCGCTCTTGCCCGGCAGCGCCTCCCACCGGAATACATAGCCACCCGTCTCTATGGGGAGCGGTGGCGGGATTGGTGCGCTGAATCCACCCACCCCATCACATCGCGCAGAGCATCGCTATCGTCCATTGGGTGCATAAAATGCGCCTCGCACAGCGCATGCAGCTCGCGCATTGCGTATACTTTGGGATCATCGAAGGCAGTGAGGAAGGGCCTTGCCTTTGGATCACTTGGGCCCACTGAGTAGCCAGTTGGCAGCTCCATGTGGTGGCCGTGGCCGTTCATGCGGTCGTACATCGCCTCGGTCACCGCCGAGGCCAACGCCTCCTCGCCTACCACTGGTAGGCCGTCTACTGTGGTGGACTTGACACACTTCCGGCAGAATTCGGAGGCGGCGGGCTGGTGGCCGAAACGGCCAGAACGCACCGAGCGCAGTTCTCGCGTCGCGCCATATCGTTGGGGCGCTGCGTCGGCGCGAAGGGTTTTCAGCCTCCAACCCGCTGTAGCACCAACGGACGATGCGAGAGAACAACGGAGGAACTCAAAAATCCGCCACGGCAACGACCTCAGCTTCCCCTCCCTCTAGCGATATCGGGTGCGTGTCGGGTGGGATCGGTGCCGAGATGTCTCCGATTATGTTTGGCGTGGGTGGGCTACAGTGAGTGAGTGGGGCAAAAAGGACGGCGTCCGTACCTGATGCGGCCGAGTGCACAGCCGATGTTGACCACTGTGGGCACCACCTGCCCGACTACCGCCAGTAATGTGTACCCATGGCATAAGGTTTGCGCTCCGGGGGGCGTGATGCGCAGTGGCCGCGCGCACTGGGGGCAAGCGCGCTATGTACAGCTCGGGATGGGTGAGGAAGTTTGTTGTGTGCTGGACGCGGTGCGCGCGGCCCGCATGAAGGATTCTATTATAGTACAGCAGTAGTAGCGCATTGTGCAGTGTGCGACAGTGTGCGCCGCATTGCGCAGTGTGCAGCAGTGTGCAGTGTGCGACAGTGTGCGCCGCAGTGCGCAGTGTGCAGCATTGTGCACTGTGTGACAGCAGTGCATAAATAGTTTATGCACGATATCCCGGTACTGGTACGCCGTCATATCACGTACCATTTGCGTACGGGTACTGCCATGGCAGTCATGGCGGCGCGGGTTCTCGCGACCACCGCCGAGATAAGCTGACTGTAAGCGGATATAGGCGAGGGTTTGGCGCGGGTGATACGGAACACAGTAATCGTACAGTAAAATTGAGTACGGATACAGTACAAGTACCGTGTTAAGCGCGGTTAGGCGAACCCCGTTTCGACGAGTGCCGGCTTCACACATTATCTCCCAAAATAACGCGGGGGTTGCAAGGTGTCGTCATTGCACATATAGTGTTACGATTCGTATGCCGTTTTGGGAGATAATGCATGGCGCCAGTTTCACATGGGCACATGTGATAATAGTCACACGGTGTGCAATACCATATATTGACAGCCGTACCCGACGTCACACATTATCTACCAGAATGGCGTCGGGGTTGCAAGGTGTCGTCAATGCACATACAATGTTGCGATTCCCTCGCCATTTTGGGAGACAATAATGCTTATGTCATATGTTTCGCGTGGGCACCCTAAATTTGGTAATCACCGCGATAGCGCATTGCGTATACTATCGCACATCTTCCGAGATACGCCGCCCATGCTGAGTATGTCACTCTAACGTACTCCCATGGAGTCGGTTCATCACACATCCCCCCCATCCCCCCACCACCATCACCACCCATCAATCCGGTCCGTCAAACTCCCCCTTCTGCGCCGCATGCACGCGACACCCCGCCGCGGCGCATCACGACAACTACATGGTTTCGGAGCCAGAGCGCAAGACTTATATGACATGTATGGACGACGTATCGTTGACACGATTATTCGTTGCAGTATTTTTCGGCGTAATAAACACCATCTATCATCGGCGCAACGGTATATCGTCGCAACACAATCTTCGTAACGAGTTGTGGCGTCAAGGGTAAATCGTCACATGCATGTGAGATAGTTGTTTTCTTGTCACCGTAGGCTGTAGGGTTTTCAAGACTTGCGCGTTTTCATCAACTTCATCAGCCCCGGATTGAAAGCGGGATGCCCCAAGCGCACAATAGTGATAGTCCAACACATCGTGCGCATGGGTGAAAATAGGCTGGCGTTAGGGCAAGCAAGATAAACATGAGTAATCGTGAACACGATTAGTCGTGTTTGCGCAGGTACGGCAGCATGTGAGCGAGCAGGCAGCGGGCAGCGGGCAGAATTACATGTGTTGCATCTTCAGATTGATATCAACAATGCCACTCTACATGCTACCCTCAACGCTGCTCTGGATGATTTCCCACCGCCGTTATTACATTGCACTCATGCACGTGTCAATGCCATCTCGTTTTAGACTCGCCCGCTTCAGATTCCGGCTTTCACCAGCGGCCTTACACGAGTATTCGTTGCAACAATAAAACGTGATTACAATTTGACCCAGTATGTGCACATTAAGTGTAAATAAGTGCACACATCTTTGATACTCTGCTTACTTCCGCGCTGACATGAGGCATGCCGTCTCGCCCCCCCCCCCCCCCCTTCCAACTATCACCTAACGCACCAGTCTACGACACGAAGATCGTTGCAAAGCTAGTAGGTGGGTACTGAATTACAATAATGCTGGTATCAACTGCTACGGTGAATGCGAATATGCCCATATGTGTCTCTTTTGTTCACAGCCGTAGTACACCCCCCTTCTCCCGTCGGCATGCTTCTCCTCCTCCTCCTCCTCCTCCTCTACCTCCGCCTCCTCCGCAGCCGCCGCCGATGCCTCTTCCTCTTCATGCCTCCTCCTCCTCCTCCGCCTCCTCCTCCGCTGCCGCCGATGCCTCCATCCATCACCATGTATACAACACGCCACTTGTGTCGATTTAACGTTAACATAATGTATCGTTACCTTCCCTGTTGTGCGCTAGGGACACAATGTCCGGCGTTGATGATGGATGCAATATTTGTATGAACGTGGGTGATAAGTAACTTACTATTGTACTTGTAACGACAGATCGTTGATACATTATATCGTTACTAACACTGATGTCCGGGGTTGATGATATCACGATCACGGCCATACTCGCATGAATGGTCGCGAGTGATAAAATACACTACCGCACTTGTAACGAAATATCGTTGACACGATATATCGTTACTAGAATTGTCGGGACATGTCCGGCGTTCACAACTCGTAACGATGTCACGTTGACCCGATGTATCGTGAGAACTGCCCGGGTTGGTGACATACTCGTATGAACGATCGTGGGTGCTAAAAGCTACATCACCTGTAACGATTTATCGTTGACACGATATAGCGTGACTAACGCTTTGCGGTCGGGACTTTCTGTCCCGGGTTGATGATAACATCGACATATACTCTTGTATGAACGACCGTGGATGATAAAATACTACATCACCTGTAACGATTTATCGTTGACACGGCATATCGTTACTGTCGCCCTGGACATAATGTGTGGCGTTCGCGATATGTAACGATGTCACGTTGACCCGATATAGCGTGCTGACTATTGTCCGGATTGGTGACATACTCGTATGAACGATCACGGTGGTAATAAAAAGCTATACCGCACTTGTAACGATTCATCGTTGACACAATATAGCGTGACTAACACGGTGCGGTCGGGACATATTGTCCGGGGTTGATGATAACAACGCGACATACGTGTATGATGAACGACCATGGGTGATAAAATAATTACTACTACCGCACCTGCAACGATTTAACGTTGACACGATATATGTCGTTATATTTACTAATATGGTCATGACATAATGTCCGCCGTTCATGACTTTTAACGATGTCACGTTGACCCGATATAGCGTGACTTCTGCCCGGGTTGGTGACATACTCGTATTAACGATTGTGGGTGGTGAAAAGCTACCGCATTTGTAACGATTTATCGTTGGCGCGATATAGCGTGACTAACACTGTGCCGTCGGGCCATCTTGTCCCGGGTTGATGATTTTAATAACAGCATATACTTGTACGCACGACCGTGGGCGATAAAATACTACCGTACCTGCTCCCTTGACCTCCGCCACAGTGCAACCTGACCAGTCCGCGTCCGGGAAGCATGCTCTCCGGTCGGGAGATTCGTCACAACCCCTAGCGGAGCCGCACCAACCGAGCGTAATACCGTCCGCATTGCCAGAGAACTTGCTTCACGAATCTGAAACCCACAATGACAAAGTCTGTGTAGCTGTGTTGATATGTGTGACTCTTGTGTGCCGGCACAACATAGTGCGCCTCGCGGTCGTATGGAGAGACGCGCAAAAGCCGCTGGTCATGAGACAGCATCCGATCCCATAAGGGCTTCGGGGTGTGAGCCTCATGTTGTTCGCCCGGCGAGGGCGGTTCTTGGGGCTCGTCGGGCGGGGATCCTCGCTTGGCTCTCTTCCCGGCGGTGGCGCGACATATCGCGGTGTGACGCTGGCCGTGTGCGTGACACAAGATTCGTCAACAACATCTTATGCACACCATTCGACCACTTTGGGACCTTTTATGCGCCTATACCGTCTGATGCGTCCTGGAAGCGACCCCTTGGTGCCTGCTGTAGTCGCCGGTAGCATGGTGCGGACAATTGCCGAGTGGTGGCAGCACTACAAGAGGGCGGCCCAGGGCAGAGGACGGCCGTTGAGAATAATGGAATATCAGCGCGAGCGCGACTATCCTTATTTTCTGCTCTGGATTTGAACTCCTACCTCTCGCCCGGCCACTGCGCAAAATGTCACTGTTGGTTACAGGTATTTTAAAAATATTTGAAACGATATATCGTTGTACCGCGATATCGTTGCACCGCGCGGCTGGGCGTGTAAGCCCTAGCTGTGCGGGTGTGGCGCTAGGCTATACGCGCCCCGCGAGGGGCGCAGGGAGAGCGAGGACCATGGTACATTGGCGCGCACCGCGTAGTTCAGTATCCGGCTCAATAATAAATGCTTCTGTGGCAGTGAGAAGACACGTTTATTCATTTTTCCATGCCTCTTATGATAAGGGCGTTATAGTGCCGCGCGCAGTCGCGCGTAAATGCTTTGAATTGTACCTCGTTACGCCGTTGTTACCCCGCTCGTCTACTGCTAGGGTCCAGCGCTATGACCTAACCCAGTCCCATATGCATGTGCGCCGTCGAGACGCGCCGAAGGGAACACGCCCATCGGGAAGGAGGCCGAATGGTGGCCAAGTGTGCGCAAGTGCGGGATGCCCTCACCAGTCATAACGAAGACTCTCCGAGCGGACTACCACTAACACATAGCGATGAACGAGAACGGACGCCACGATGAACGCATATCACGGTGGACGGGGATGGAGTGAGGGCGAGGGGCGGGTCACCCGTATTAAGGGTAATGACCGTAGAGTGCGCAACGAAATGGCGCTGTTGGGGGTCGCGGGCGGGCATAGCGACGGGTTTAATACGTGTCGCCGGGACGCCACTATGGGAAGCGGACCCTATGGGAAGGGGACCCTCTGAGGAGGGAACTCTTTGGGGAGGGGACCCTCTGGGGAGGGGACCCTTGGGGGAGGGGACCCTCTGGGAAGGGGACCCAAGGAGAGGGGGACACGTGGTAGCGCGTATGTGTATTGACACTGACCGTCTTGTGCAGGTGTTTGCGGTGCCCACACCGTGCCCACGATACAACGGGTACCCTCTAGGGAGGGGACCCAAGGAGAGGGTACCCTCTGGATAGGAGGATAGTACCCTCTGGCTAGTGTAGCGCGTATGTGTATCACATTGACTATCGGGTGCAAGTGTTTGCGGTGCAAGGCATGCGTAATGTTTGCGGTCATGGATGCTTCCGAGGGTCCTGGGACTGCGTTTGGCCACTTTTTGGCCTTGTATATCCGAAAGCACCCGACAAAATCAGTTACGACAACGGGTGAGCACCAAATGAATTGTCACCACCTCGCTGTTGTTGCGAGCCGCTTTAGTCAGTCATATTAGGCGCACATGTGCCGGCCCGTCCCGAAGGTGTAACAGGCACAACTACGCTTTGTTACGAGAGGCGGAGTTTCTTCAAGTGGACCGAGTTCTACATCGACGAGTTCGACGAGTTCAATCTGCGCGAAGAACCATGTCGATTGCAATTGCAACTACAACATCGCGGAGCTCAAGAGTAGTTGGGCGTGCAACTTCTCGTTAGTTGGCGGAGCATCCCTATCATTCGCCAGTGCCTATCGCAGATCTCCAAATTGTTTGCGCGTATGGATAATGTGTATTTTCTGCTTTTGCTGCGGTTCAAGCTGGCGTGCATGAACTATTACCAACGGGAGCAGACCCGCAACACCGGGCGTGCGTTTTGCCCTCCGGCTGCGAGGCATCAGGTCGTGCAGCGTGACGATTCATCCACCGACGACCGGTGCGACTGATACATAAGCACCATGTGGGATTGAGCGTTGCATAATGTGGTACTCAATATGTGATGGATTTAATTAATTCATGAAAAGGGGGGGGGGCAGTCCTTGGCCAATGGGTGGTGAATGTAATGCACATATACAAGGCGTGAAAGCATGGCCCGATATGGAATACATCGTTGTATAATGTGGTAATCATTGTCTGTTGCATATACTTCATGCAGTGCCTAGCGGCTCATACTTGGAAATGCAATTATACATCTCATTAATTATCACATCCCCCTCGCGGCGCTCCCGTGCCGTCGCGGCGCCCCCGCGCCATTGCGGCGTCCATATCGCGGATCGCGGTGAACTTGCGGTTGGTTAGATTGACGGTCAATATATCGTGTTGATGTATCCAAAGCGGCGCTTCGCGCCCGGGATTTGTGGAGGTGCCCCTACCTCTTGGGTTGAGCGTGGTGCGGCCGTGCGGGATGCGGGCCGCTTTTAGCCGGCTTGTCGTGTTGATCTTGTAATACTGTTGTTTCCGGGTAATAATGCTTTTAGCGTTAGATTTGTCAATAATTTATTTTTCAAAAGAGACGTATTATTTTGTAAAACAGATTAAATCTGCAAGCCGCGTAAAAGCGGGCCGCTGACTACTGGTGTGCATTACAAAAAGGCCAGGTCCCAACCCACCGCTAAAAGTTGTATTACCCCCCCCCCCCCCCCCCCCCCCCAAAAAAGCAGCACTACAAGATCAGCAATACAGTACAAGCCGCCCGCATCCCGCACGAGGCCGCGCAGGTCGGGCCGGTCGTCAGGTCTACGGGGCGGGCACGGCGCGAATCGCCACGACCGCCGCCTGTACCGGCACCGGACGCCGGACGCCGTCGTTCGACCGACGCCCGTCCGTCGACGGACGCCGGGCCCCGGGTCGGCGGACTGCCCCCGCACCGCGGCGACCCCTTTTTACAGCATCATACTTGGACTACCGTATAAGTAAGGAATAGTCGCTGAATAGTCTCGCTTGCTGATTCAGCAGTAAAAACGCGCTGCGGTACCGCGTTATTTTGGCGTTTTAGACGAATATATGACGTGCGTGGGCTAGAATACACGCGCATCCATTCAGAATCTTACCGTACACGTACCAGTACCGTGAAATCAAACGAGCGAACACCGAACGTATGACGGTTCATCCACGAAGCGCGTATGGCGGAGGACGGACGGACGGAGGACGGAGGACGGACGCCTAAAACTCCGTGATAAAACCGTATTGCAACCGGTATCGATTCTCACGTATTCCAGGCGATTTCGGACGCGGCTCTCCTTTTCCTCCCCTCAACCCAAGAGGTAGGGGGACATGGCCCCCAAGTTGTAGGGTATGACGGCACGTTGGCCCATTTTTCAGGTCCTCATTCGATTCGCGACGTACCCCGGTACTGAATCACTGCGTCTTTGTTACGAGATGAGACAGTACCGGTACGAATATGCAGTGACGACTAAGCTCTCACGGCCCGGCCGGTCTCGAGCCGCCGACTTACATACTCGTAGTCACTCGCTCTACCAATGAGCGCCCGAGTCAGCAAAAGTTCCCGGGTCTGATGGTGGGATGGACCAGGGAACTCATACGAACGAGGGATTAAAGGATTTGCCGGTATTTCGGTTCGATGTACTCGTAATCCGGACAGACGGCCTAGGCGAGCTGGGACCAGCCCGCGCCGATCCGCACGTTGGCCCATTTTTCAGGTCCTCATTCAATTCGCGACGTACCCCGGTACTGAATCACTCCGTCTTTGTTACGAGATGAGACAGTACCGGTACGAATATGCAGTGACGACTAAGCTCTCACAGCCCGGCCGGTCTCGAGCCGCCGACTTACATACCCGTAGTCACTCGCTCTACCACTGAGCGCCCTAGTCAGCATAAGTTCCCGGGTATGATGGCAACATATTGTGTGCCTTGGGGTTGTGTCTCACACAATCCTTGGAAAATCCTACAACATATCGCACATCGTCCTCAGTTGCGCATGCCCCTACGAAAGGCACACAATATGTTGTAGTATTAGTAGTTTTACCGTTTCAATCCGGTAAACACTATTACACACCTTATTCCCTCCCGGGGTCAGAAGGCCGCAACCCCTAGACGTCGTGCATCTAGTTGTCCCGCATTTGTGCACGCGGTTTGCAGGGGTGTCATGGTCTGTGTGTGTTCCTGCACTCCGAAGCTCGGAGTGGTCTGCGACAAGCATAGGGCCATAAAACACGAAATACCGCACACTATATCTGGGTCACCGTCGTGGTATCGGGACAACTTAAATGATCTCATTACCGGTGTTGACACATACGGCATGCTCTCAACCTTTGTTACTTTGAAAAAGGACGAAATATCCGAAACTAAGTGGGAGGCATTTCGAAATTAAAAACGGTTTCGTTATAACAATAAACTTATTGGAATCACACAAAAACGATCGATCTCCCATACATGTTCACAGTGCCAACAAATAATAGATCGAAGATTCGACAACATGGCCCTAGTTACGCAGCACACCCTCAGCGAACAAGGACCAGAGGTGCATGCTAGAGCCGGCCACCGCGTGGGGCAGTGTCACAGAACGCAATAAGTTTATGGATCGGGCGGGAGGATTCCCGTCCTCGACATACGCGTTGGCCAGATCATGCACGCATACCATACGGCATGCACATGGAATCATGGCATTTCAAACAAAGACGGATACAACGGATACACGACGTCACCGACAAAGCCGAGAATTCATCGGCTTATTGGTTGACCCAAACGCTCAAACACCAGAAACCGTTGCAATGGGACGGCGAAACGACTCGCTCAGCGGCTAGAAGTACAGGGACCCAAGGGACCTCGCCGAGATTGCTATCAATGCCGAGCTCATGGCCTACGTCAAGGATTCATTGCCATATCATTACATGACACAGCACGGCAAGAGATAGTTTGGGGCTCATAGGCAGCAGGGAGATCGGGATTGGTATTTAAGATGACGGCGCTCAGCATGCGGGGATTATGCGAACGCTACACTGCAGCAAAATGGAATCCCACAACGCTTGGTGATGCGCTGTTTGCGGGGATACGAAAACAACGCCGACCTTTGAGACAGATACTCGCCCGCTCATTTTGGAAGTCAAAATCAAGTGTTAACTCATCGTCCAGGGGAACTACTGCAACCCGACGCCGCAATGGTAGGATCAAGCGCCTATCGCAAAACGGCGCTCTCCTCCAACATAAAGACGGGGACCCGGTTCTACCCCATCCAGGACTGGCTCCCGCTACCCAATCATGTTCAAATCACCCAAGACTGTCCGTCGCCAAACAACATGCTGCAGACTATGGAATCATGGCCTATGACCATGTACTACCCGCAAACCCACGATGGGCGGTCTTGCGGATAGCTCGCCAAAAATAAATTTGTTCGCAGAAATCATGTGTTTCGGAGTGCACATGGAAGGCACGGAATGGGGAGGATTTCCTCACACAAAGATCAACCAAGTAAGACGTGTACATCATCAACATTACCAATCCAACAGATCAAACTATCCATGTGGCTCCCAGGAAAGCACAACATGCAATCGTTCAGACGATGCGGAAACTGCCCGCTCAACCATGCATGAGAGCTCAATTCCGACAATAGTGACCTCCCATATTTCAATGTAAGCGGCGATGAGGTCATCGCTCACTCGGTTCATTCCTTTTCACGGGGGCTATGCTCCGGCTCATCCGGCATCGACGGGTTCACTCAGGCGGGATTAACAGCAACGATTTCCAAATGGCCTTTCGGGTACAAACGGACCGTCTCCCCACGTGGCACGCGTCATCCAAAATAGAAATAAATATAGAATAAAGAATTGCCGACGTGGTGCTCATTGTCCCGGATTGGGTGGCAGAATGTTGGGCAATGATCAGCCATGACCCCTCCGGTCCGCGACGCATTCACGTGGCTAAAGCAAGACGCCACAGGCGCAAACCATATTAGGTTCAAGTCGGGCGCGCGGGTTCCGTGCAAGGCGCCAAGGCAGGGCGGAAGCCCCAGCCTAACTATGAGCTTATTGCGCCGTTGATCATTTGGGATAGCAATGACTGGATTACTGTTGCCGCGAGGAGGGCATCACGCCCACGCACTAATCAACGGTGGTGAGGTATACCGACTCAAAAGGTTCGGAAAACTCATACGCAGTTTTCAGATTAAGCCTCATTATCTCTTAAGCCCAGATCCATTTGCAGCCGGTCCCGATGGCAGGCATAAGGGTGCACATAACCCAACGGAGTTCTCACATGGCGATGGCGCCCACGGGAGGCACGTATAACGCACTCACCGCCCGCAACAACACCATGCTACAAACGGCCGCGTTTCACACCATGTAAGATGCGACCTTTATCCAGCCCGGCGGCTCGACCATGCCTTTAATACGGAAGTTCATCGTGGCAATGCTCATGCCATGCGCCTGGAATCCGGCAGGACGACGGCTCTAATTACAGTGATGGTGTGAAGCGCTACATCCTCTCCATATTATCATATGCCATCAAGTGAATGGGAGTGTGGTTTGCAAAGCTGTGCTATTATTTGTGTGCTGCATTTATCAGCACCCGCTATCCCGCTATGCCCGCGCTACAACAAAGCCCACGCTAAATAACACACAACTAATAACTCGGCTTTGCAACCAAACTCCAACTCACTTGCTGGCATATATTATGGAGAGGGTGTAGCGCTTTAAATTACTGAAACTGGAGCCGTTATCAATGATAAGTGGTCATTGTATACATGTTCTTCTCCGCGGTATGCACCCGCTATATCCCGCTATGCCCGCGCAACAACAGAGCCCATGCTAAGTAGCACACTACTAATATTACGGCTTTCCAACCGCACTCCTCGCGCTTGCTTGCACATATTGTGTCGAGGGTGTGGCGCGTTACGCTATTGTAATCTGAGCCGTCGTCGATGTGAAGTGCTCATTTGCATGTAGTGCCTTTGCCGGTATTCACGCTATTCCGATATGCCCGCGTTACAACAAAATCCACGCTAGATAACACACAAGTAATAACACGGCTTTGCAGCCGCACACCCCCTCCCGTGTTGGCATATATCATGGAGACTGTGTAGCGATGCACACTACTGACATTCGAGCCGTCGTCGATGTGAAGTGGTCATTTGCATGTGCCTTATTCGCCGTTATGCAGCCACCCGCTATCCACTATGCCCGCCCTGCAACAAAGCTCCCGCTAAGTAACACACTACTAATATCACGGCTTTGCATCCGCACCCCCCTCCTTTGTTGGCATGTATTATGGAGAGGGTGCAGCGATGTACACGGCTGAAATTGGAGCCGTCGTCGATGTGAACTGGTAATTTGCATGTGCCTTTGGCGGCATATATGCACCCGATATATCGCTATTCGCCGCGCTACAACAAAGCCCATGGCAAATAACACACAACTAATATCACGGCTTTGCAGCCGCGCTCCCACTTTCTTCCTCGCATACATTATGGAGACAGTGTAGCGATGTACACGACTGAAATTTGAGCCGTCGTCGATGTGAAGTGGTCATAATTTGCATGTGCCTTCGCCTTTTATTTTTGGAATGGTGTATGCAAACGCACGGCATGAGTTATATCGGGGGCACCGCAGAGCGCCTCGATGGGCCGCGCACATGAGGAAGCATGTATTGGATGGGGTAAACACGCTCCAACATGCCGCACCTCGACCGGATGAGTTCTTGGTACCATGCGGTGGGTGGCCCTCCCCCTCGTGACCCTCCCAGAAGGGGCCCCTCTCAGGAGGGTCCTCTCCCGGAGGGGCCCTGTGGATATATTATCATACCCTACAACTTGGGGGGACTGTGGATATTTTAGCACGATATATTGACCGTCAATCTAACCAACCGCAAGTTAACCGCGATCCGCGATCTAGGCGCCGCAATGGCGCGGGGGCGCCGCGACTGCACAGTAGCGCCGCGAGGGGATGTGATAATTAATGATATGTGTTACATTTCCACCTGTGAGCTAGGCACCGCATGAAATACATGCAGCAGACAATGAGTACCACATTATATGCAACGATATATCCCACATCGGGCCCAGCTTTCACGCCATGTCTATACGCATTACATTCACAACCTATAATAAGCCAAGGATTGCGGCTCTTCCCTTTTTCATGAATTGAATGCAGGACATATTGAGTACCACATTATGCAACGCTCCATCCCACATGGTGTCCATGTATCAGTCGGACTGGTCGTCTGTGGATGAATCGTCACGCTGCACGACCTGATGCCTCGCAACCGGATGCCAAAACGCACGCCCGGTGTTGCGGGTCTGCTCCCGTTGGTAATAGTTCATGCACGCCAGCTTGAACCACAGCAAAAGCAGAAAATACACATGATCCATACGCGCGAACGAGTTGGCGATCTGTGATAGGGACCGGCGATAGGAATGCTCCGCCAACGACGAGAAGTTGCACGCCCGAGTCTTGAGCTCCGCGATGTTGTAGTTATTGCAACTGCAATCGACATGGTTCTTCGCGCGGAACTCGTCGAACTTGTCGATGTAGGGCTCGGTCCTCATATGGTAACTCCGCCTCTCGTAATAAAGCGCAGTTGTGCAGTAGGTTACACCTTCGGGACGGGCCGGCACATGTGCGCCTAATATGACTGATCAAAGCGGCTCGCAACAACGAGGTGGTGACAATTCATTTGGTGCTCACCCGTTGTCGTAACTGATTTCGTCGGGTGCTTTCGGATATACAAGGACAAAAAGTTGTTGAACGCAGTTTCGGGACCTCGTAAGCATCCATGACCGCAAACATGACGCATATGCCTCACACTGCAAACATCTGCACTAGATAGTCAACGTGAATACATTTGCGCGCTTTACGGTGTCCCCCTATCCACAGGGTCCCCTCTCCAATAAAGGGTTCCCTCCCTAGAGGGTACCGTTGTATCGTGGGCACGGTGCGGGCACCGCAAACACGTGGACTAGACAGTCGGTGTGAATATACATACGCGCTACCATGTGTCCCCCTCTCCTTGGGTCCCCTCTCTAGAGGGTCCCCTCCCCATAGGGTCCCCTTCCCAGAGGGTCCGCTTCCCATAATGGCGTCCCGACAGGTATTAAACCCGTCGCTATGCCCGCCGCGATCCCCAACCGCGTCATGTCGTTGCACACTCCGCGGTCACTACCAGGGTTGGGCTGCAGTCAACTTTCCAGTAATGCAGGCTGCAATACAGTACTGCGGGCTGCATGCAGGCTGCAATAATGCACGCTGCAGGCGGGGTGCAGTGCAGGCTGCATTGCAGGCTGCAGTGAACATGCTGCAGTACTGCAGGGTGCAGGCAGGCTGCAGTGCGGGCTGCAGTGCAGGCTGCCGTCAACATGCTGCAGTACTGCAGGCTGCAGTGCAGGCTGCAATGCAGACTGCAGCAGCACTGAAACTGTTGATTATAGGGAAGGGCGGGACAGAGAAGGGCATATATGTGGGGCACTTTGGGTAACTGCACTGCAGCCCCTTTTCGGGAAGTACTGCATGCTACAGTGCTGCAGTTTCTGCAGTCTGCAGTGCAGTAGATACTGCAGCCCAACCCGGGTCACAACCCTCACTACGGGTGAAACGGGTGATGACCCGCCCCTCGCCCTCACTCCATCCGTGTCGACCGTGATATGCGTTCATCGTGGCGTCCGTCCCGTTTATCCCTATGTGTTGGTGGTAGTCCGCTCGGGGAGTTGTCGTTGTGACCGGTGAGGGCGTCCCGCACTTGCGCACATTTGGCCACCATTCGGCATCCTCCCCGGTGGGCGTGTTTCCTTCGGCGCGTCTCGACGGCGCACAGCTAGGCAGGACTGGGTTAGGTCATAGCGCTGGACCCTAGCAGTAGACGAGCGGGGTAACAGCGGCGTACCGAGGTACAATTCAAAGCATTTGCGCGCGACTGCGCGCTGTATTACAACGCCCTCGTCATTATGTCGTTTCCGTGTCTACAAAAACATTAAAAACCCTATATCAAATCCTCGTTCCCGGGGTACTTGCTAAACGAAATCCTCCCGGGGTTAAAGCTAGGTGTAGCGGGGTTACAATCCTGAGATGCAACTACCGAAGTTAGTACGAGAAATGATTAGTATCCGGTTTATACAGTCAAATATAACGTCATTTGATCAAAACTCAGAGCCCACGTGACCACCCGTCTCCCCAACCCATCCCGCCCCACCGATGCCAATCGGACACACCGGCCGGCACCATCACGCGCATACTGCGGTAGCAGCGCGCTAACGTAGGCATATGGTGGCCTTCAAGTGCCTCGTCCGGTGTGTCTCGGGCAGGGATGGGCTGATGGCGGGATGATGAGGGAGGAGCGCAAGCGGTCACGTGCTTATATACGCACGTAGCGCGTGCCATGTAGCCAAAAAGCGTTGCTAGGGGCACATCTCGGATTTGGGACTCGCCCACGGTCTTCAGAAACGAGTACCTGCGCAAACCGGTGTGCGCGCAGTGGTTCGAAAACTGAGCGTTTTCAATTGCCGTGGATGTAGCTACACGTAGCTTACGAAGTACAACTAGAGACCGGCATTTGAAAATGCCGGTTTTCTGTTCCGTAGCCCGCCGAATATAATGAGGCGGCTGTCAATATGATTGCTCATTCTCTCGTCGTGCTTACCGGCGCTCTGAATTACGTATGTTCTACTATTGATCTGTCACGAATCTGAGCGCCATGTCCCTCTTCCACCGATTGCTACTACTTGCAGCCATTGTCTTACTTGTACCCCCATGCATCTGTGCTGGGAACAACGATCACGAGGTTGGCCCTTCGGAGGGTCTGTCCCCGTTCGATAAGCGCGTTACTCAATTAGAGGACGCTATCAAGGAGGACATGAAATCTATCGCGACATGAAATCTGCTGAGGAGCTGCTTCTCTCTACTGAAGAAGAGAGATATCGTCGTGAGCACTACCGCATGCTCATCGATAACTTCACCGCCCGAAGGATTGCTCTGGAGGCGCAGTTCGATGTTGTTATCCTCAAGTGCGAGGAGGCCAGCAGAATTCCGGAGGGAGCCATAGGCAAGGCGGAGGCTCCTTCTGCTTCTTCGCGTCGCTCTAAACGCGCTCGGCGCATGGCGGAGGACGACGACTCTGACTCCGACGACGACGAGTTCGGCAGCGCCTCTAAGCTGCTTCCTAGGGAGCTTCCCCAACCTCCTTGAGGTTTCAAGGAGAAGCTCTCTGGTTTAAGGCGCTCGTCTTTTATATTACTTGGCAGTTATGTGATACTATGATTCTAGCATATCCCGACATGAAGAAGGAGGTTCCCGCCAAGCGCCCTGTCCCAGTAGAGGAGATGAAGTCGCCCACTTCAGAGTGGGCTGTGCCTCGCTTTCTTAGGAATGTGCTTCTTACCACATACGAAGAAGCCATGATTATGTGCCTCCGGCACAAGTTTCCCTCCAATACTGCCGACATGTATCGTGGAGATGATATGTCTGCGGCCCAGATATGACTCTGTCCCCAAAAGAAAGAGCTCGTAAAGCTATGAAGCGGACGAAGCCCTCTTATAGTAAGTAGGGCAGATCAGGCTTCCACCAACACTAGAGGAGGTGGTCGTGGCGGTGGTGGAGGCCATGGTAACGGCGGCAAGCGTGGCGGCCGTGGTGGCGGCGGCGGTAATCGTTATGGAGGTCGTGGTTATTACAATTGTTTCGATCCCTTGCTATGGCTTCAGTTATGGCCGGCAACTATTGGCGCAACACAATAACCATTCTGGCTTTTACCTTCTGGTGGTCGTGTTATCGGCCCTTGCCATGGTTGTGGCGCGTTTGGTCAATTGAAGCATCACTGCCCGAATGCCAAGAAGGGCTGATCCGGTGTGCATCTCCGGATGTGTATACGGCTTCCTACAGCTTGTACTTGTTACTTCTCTGTGATAATGCACATGTGCATTGATCCTATGGGATCTGAGACTGTCCATGCAGCTCTCTTTGTTTTTCATCTTTTGGTTCCAGCTCTGGCTATTAGCTACCTGAAGCTCTTGGAATATACCGTTGCTGTCCGTTCAGCATTTGGTTTGTAAGAAATGCCTCTGAGGCTGGCTGACTCTGATTCAGCTTTCATTTTGCCTTTTCTTCGCTATTGTCTCTCTATGTCCTTTGGCTCTGATGCCTATCTATTTGATTTGCACTTGTTTTCATTTGTATCGTTGATATGATTCATTTCTTCAGCTTACCTGTGCTTGAGCATATTTATATATGTCTCTTGGAGCTTTGTATGCTCATTTCTTTGCCAAATTTCCTTTTTGACATCTTTTAGTCTTTGAATTTCAAATTCGATTTTGAATTTTGTATTCTTCTCTCACTCTGCGTTGCACTAGAATATCAACAGAAATATTCATTTTTCTGTTTTTGGTGCTATGTTATAGGTACCTCTTCTGGTCCTCATATTAATCATCATCATGATGAGTTTCACTTGGCTCTCAGAGAGCCTCTTGACAGATTTGAGATGGAGCACGGCACGCCCATGTTCAGAGTTGGTACTCTGAAGAGGTCACTCCCGTTTTGGCGTTCTATATGCCGCCCTCGCTCATGGGTCCTGCGATGGACCGAGCATGGCTTTTCTCTTCGTTGGAAGACTGCCCCCCCCCCCCTGCCCCAGCTGAGTTCCCCAACCCCAAAACGGCCCACCATAATTCAGAGTTTGTGGATGAGTGTGTTGCTGAAATGGTGGCTGATGGCCATGTTTATGAGACATCTTGTAAACCTACTGTGATTAGTCCTATAGGCGTTGTGCCAAAACCCCGCTCGGATAAGCTCATCCGGCTCATCATTGATATGCGTTTTGTCAATGAGGCTATTGATTGCCATAAGTTCAGATTTGAGGGTCTCTTAGACCTCAAAGGTATTATGATGAAAGGTGATCACATGATCGCTTTCGACTTGAAATCTGGTTTCAGTCACCTTGAGTTTCATCCCTCCGCAAAACCTTATGGCGCCTTCCAGTGGAAGGGCAAGTATTATATGTTCAATAGCTTACCTTTTGGATTGAAAGTGGCTCATTATGCCTTTGCTAAGACCATGTCTGAGCTGGTCAGATACTGGCGCAGAGAGGGTATACATGTCCTACCCTATCTGGATGATTTTCTATTTTATGCCCCCACAGCTGTTGATGCATCAATGCTCAGCAGAAGAATTATTTCTGACTTTGGTAAATCAGTTTGTGTCCTAATATGGAGAAGAGCACCCCAGCTCCCGTTCAATTGCTCATGCATTTGTGTTTGGTGGTTGACTCTGGCACCGGTACTTTTTCTGTGCCAGTAGACCGGTGGAACAGCTTACATCAAGGCATCGCTGAATTGTTGTATGCCCACAGAGGCAGAGTGTCTACTGTCCGCAAGTTGGCTAGTATTATCGGCCAAGCTATCTCCATGAGGCCGGCTCTGGGCCCTGTTGCTCAGCTTTATAAACGGCATCTTTATGCCGTTCAACGGTTCAAAATTCAGTGTGGACCTGGTCCTCTTGGGTTACTGTCACACCTGAAGCTAAGAATGAACTGTTGTTCTAGGAAGGATTACACAGAAGTTCCTGTGTGGGCAGAATCTGGCCTCGTCAGCATGCGGTGGCTATTAATTGGAAAATGATGCCAGTGATGTTGGTTGGGGTGGTCTTCGATAAACGGCCTGTCAGATTCCCATCAACTTATCGCCCATGAGTTCTTCACTCTGTGGGAGAAAGCCCAATCCTCCACCTTAAGAGAAATGGCAAGAGTTATCAGATGCATGCTGTCTTTTATTGCATTGTGTGGTGGCGCATTGGTAATCATCCCGACTGATAACCATAACCTCCTATGGATAGTGGGGAAGGGTAGCAGATCTATCTTTATTACTGATATGGCTATTGAATTACACCTTCTGTGTGTAAAGCATGATATCACCTTGGGTTTACATTGGGTTCCCAGAGAAAGGCATGTCCGTGCTGATGCTATCAGCAAATATAAGGACACTAGTGACTTGATGTTACACAGTAGATGTTTTCAGATGCTGGATGCCCGATGGGGTCCTCGAAATGTTGACCTCTTTGCGAGCAGCAAAAATGCACACTATAGTGTGTTTTTTCTCAGTTTTGGTGCCCTGGCACTCATGGTGTTAACTCTATGCACCATGACTGGTCTCAGTTCAATTGCTGGATTAATCTTCCATTCAGAATGGTGGGTGATGTGCTCAAGCACATGCACACTTTGTGCTGCTACGGGCACTTTGATTATCCCCTTTTGGGACTTCTCCACCTGGTGGCATGTCCTTGCACCTGACGGTGCTCACTTCATTGACGCTGTCATGGACTGGCTGTGTCTCCACAGAGATCCAAATGGTGGTTTGCAGCCATCCAGACAATCAAAGCATGCCTAAAGGCAGCATCTACGGCATAGCGCTGCAGCAATCTGCGGAGTGCCGCCAACAAATATCAAGTATCAGCGCTATTGCCTTGCAATCCGTACGTATAGTATCGTCAAGCCGGTGCGTGTCCACAACTTAGGTCCGGCATCGACATGAACGGCAACCCACTGCAGGAGCAATCTACCGGCTCCAGCCCCCCTCCCCAATTCAGTCGTCCAGCTGCCACCCCCCGTGCTGCTCGAGCCCCCCCGCTGCATGATATGACCAACATGCAAACAGCTTCAGCTAGGCGTGTGCGTGTGACCTCCAACTTCGTTGATACGGCGAGGATGCAAGCTCGGCGTCAACACAAGCAAGCGCATCTGCGAGCGGCAGCAACAGTTAAATAAGCATCCCACGAGCAGTCAGCACCTTAGCCGTGGGCAGCGGATGGCAGGCATGGTAATAGACAACACCACCCCACAAGCCGCAGCTACAGGGGCGAGGCAGACCGAGCAGAAGAGCCCGCCGCAGCGCAGCCCCCGGGCAGCAGTAGCAGGCCACCGCGCCGCGGGCACTAGAGGTCCTATGTAATTACATTTTCTGGTTTGTTTCACAGTTGTTTCTCACAGTGTTGTCCGACCCCACTTGCATAAAACTGAAAGTGACCGATACTCACCTGTTAAATTTGTCAGATAGGATTAAGCGTGCTTAAACGCGCTCAACTACAGTAAGAAGCTCCACTTTCATTGGTTGTTGGGTTGGCAACATCCAGCCTGGCGCTTTTGCTCTGATAAAACCTCAAACCATCCGCCGCCCGCATCAAAATTCATTTCCGCTGTCTCTATCACGTTGTCGGTATGTAGCGAACAGAAATGCAGTCCCGCCCGTTATGTTTGAACCCCCGCGACTACTCGCGACTACTCGCGCTTACTGCCGTGCTTTTGTAATTTTCTATAGTATCGCAAAGTACTGTACTCGTGCCACTCCCGCCGTACCTTATACTGATGACTCGCGACTACGTGTGTGAATTACTGGTGCGACTACTGGTACTGCTGGTGCCCTATAGTGATGACTCGCGACTACATGTACTCGTGGCGCTACTCGTCACGCTATTCTCTAGTACTCAGTGCAATACATCGCTGCCGTACACATGCCTCTAGCCTGAAATAAAATACTGTGGCGCTTAACGTTAAGCGGAGGTTAAGCTTGCTACATACATTCGCTTACTCGAGGTTACTATTTGGTAAGCGCGGTTAAGCGGACCACGTTTCGACGAGTGGAGGACCCTGCCCTTTTTCTTCCGGGCCAGAGCAGCGGCGACCAGAAACCACATCGACTGCCGACCTGGGACATTCTATCTGGCAATCCGGCTCGACTCTTCACGGCCATTACCTCCAGTTCTCCCGCTCGCGGACCGCTGCGTCCACCGCGGCTGCCCATGCTGCTCCCCCTCCCGGTGGTTCTGAGATGCCCGCGACCCCTTGGGACGAGGTCTGTTATACTCCATTTCCCTTAGCCATAATGTTCTGCTATACTAGCAGGTATAACTCCCCGCAAAGGTAGTACGACTACGCATCCGCGGAGTCGCTGTATATATTAGTATTGCGGGTGTAAATACTAGTAGTATAAGGCCGACGACTGTTCTGGAATTCTCTAGAGTTCTCTGACTCAAGCCTTACGTGGCTAACACAGCACAGGTATCCCATGACACCCGGCTAACATAGCACAGGTATGACTATGACCTCGGCGGGTATAAATACCGCCTCGGACAAGTCTACTAGGAGAGAATTCAGAGACAGAACTATAACCCAGGAACCCCTGTAACCAAAAGAGATTGGCCATACTTTGTAAATCCTTCCGCTGCATCCTAAAGGGCCTAAAGAACAGGCTTAAGCTAAAGCCTAACACTTGGTTTCGGAGCTTAGACAGCGGTAAGCGACGTAAAGATGGCTACACCAGGAGAGACACCACATGAAGACAGCGGAAGCTTTCCGGTAGCGGCCACTGCCGGTGAAGCACAGCCGATTCCGCTCGAAGGAGGTCAAGAGGGCACGCAACCGACCCTCGCAACCATGATGAGCATGCTTCAACGACTAGCCGACCGAGTCGAGACTATGTCGACGGAGCAAGCGAAGATGCAAGAAGTAGCGCAAGCTACGACGGCGGCAACGGCGGAGATTCGCCACTTGGACGAGTACGTGCGACAAGGCTTCAGTCATTTCGACGACCGAGTGAACCGGAGCCGAGTTGTAGAGCAGCGGATGCGAGACCAGCTTCGTTCTGCCCGGACCAGCGACATGCCTGGGCTCATGCCGAGCGATGTGAAACCAGCGAAGATCGAGAAGCTATCGACTACGAATATCGACGAGCTACGGAACTGGTTTCGTCATGCACGGGGTTACCTGAAATATCACAATGTAAACCCGGAGGAACCTCGTAGCGTGTACTGGGCATCTGGCTATTTTCACGGACCTGTATCCAAGTGGTGGTACGCGCAAGTGGCGAGTACGCACGACGAAATTGGCGGCGGTTTTACCGGTATTACGCACATGGAGGCGGCACTAATCACCGAATTCTGTGGACGTACACCGGCGAAGCAAGCTCGTATCAATCTGGATCGCGCGACACAGCGGACTACAGTACAGAAGTACGCGAATTATTTCCGCGAGCAACTACTGGAGTTACCCCATCGTCACGAGGAAGATAATGTACATGACTTCCAGCGCGGACTGAAACCCCATATTCGAAAGGAAGTTGCCCTGAAAAACCCTAAGACCCTGACAGAAGCTGTACAGGCAGCTCTGGCTGTTGAAGCTGCGGAGCGGGAGACAGATGTGCACCGCGAGATCCGTCGCGAGCGCCTAAACATCATGGACGACGATGGCGACGACGACGAGCAGTACTACAGCAGTGCGGAGGGTGAAGCTACAGAACAAGAAGACGACCTGTTGATGGCGCGGCGATTGACCGAGGAGGAGTTTGAAAGGTTTAAGAAGGAAGGTCGTTGCTTTATCTTCAGGGCGAAAGGTCATATTGCGTCCGCGTGCCCGAGCAAGAAGAAGAAGATTTCTGAATATCGACCCAGAAAGACCCGGCCGGGAAACTAAGACGTGAGTCGGCCGCGCGCGGCGCGCGACAGGGTGAAGGACTGTCCCCTAAAACGGCTCGCGAGACTACAGAAGTACAGCCCTCGTATCCTCGAACGACACTGAGGCATGATTTCCTCCACAAGGATTTCAGCGACTGGATGGTACATCGCGAATTATTTCACGAGTACACGAAGAAATACGGACCCTGCGACCTGGACGGAGCTTGCGATAATGACGGCCTGAATTCTCAAGTTTCTGGTAGTTTTTGCTGTCCGACGCGCCCATTTCAGGAACAGGATCTCGGAGAATATCGGCGTATTTGGCTAAATGCCCCGTATGACCGAATTGAAGAATTTTTGGGCCACTACCTTCGACAGAAGTTATTGCATCCGCATCTACGAGCAATTATTGTGGTCCCAAAATGGTCGCGTAAGCCGTGGTTTCGACTACTTAGAAATTTTCGTCTGGTGGATGAGTTGCCAGCGGAGACTTCTGTGTTTACGTGTCCAACGAACGATGGCATAGAAGGTGCGAGACAAGATGTTGGCCCCACTCGATGGGCGACACAGATCTACGCTGACGATGGCGCCGGCGTACGGTTTCTACCGCAGCACCTGAGAACCCCACCGAAGCCTGAGTGGACGCACTCGAAGGTTCTAGTAACCGATGGAAGACGAGTGCTTCTGACTGTAGAAGACAGCGGACTGATTTGGTTTCCAGAAGGCAAGCGCGGCGACACGGACGCGACGCCGGAGACAACAGCAGTACGACGATTACTCGAGCAAACTGGGTACCGGGTACAGGAGAGCAATCTACGGTACCTCGGCACTCAGCGGACGGGAGACAACCGGTGTCCTGTATACCTGTATCGCGCTCGTCGTAATACTGTACCTGCGAAGACCCCTTTTAACCGTGCACTATGGACAACCTGGAAGAAATTATTGGAGGCACGAAGTACGGGTTATCTGGAGACGGAGACAGTACGCTACCCACTACGGTACGAAAGCTTCGGCGAACAAATTGATGAATATGTCAACCGTAACGTCCGACTACCTGGCGAAAACTCCACATCGCGTTTGTGCAACGTATCTTCACCGAGTGGTACCCGACTACTGACTATTACTGGCGAATTGCGAGGACGACACTGTAAAATACTGGTGGACTCTGGTGCAACCGAAAATTTTGCGAGTACTGAATGGGTACAATTGCATCAGTGCCCTACAGTATCCGGAGGAAAACACCGTATAAAACTGGCGAATGGCAGTATGAGTACCAGTACCAAACGGCTGAGGAGCGAAGTACTTACCGTAGGAGCTTTCGACTATAAATTGGACGCTATAGTTACAGACCTGGAGAAATTCGACATTATTCTCGGACAACCTTGGCTGGAAACAGTTAATCCTGACATTGACTGGACTGCTAAAATTATCAAACACCGGAAAACTGGACACCACATTGCTCCAGCGGAACAGTATACAGTACCTACGACGGTTTACCATCTGGACGCGGTTAAGATGGCGAAGGAGCTGAGGAAGAGTCGCGGCGAGGAACTGTTTGCTGTTGCGGTACGCGAGGTGTTCGATGCGGTAGCTGAGCTGCGCACGGACCAGTCGACCGAGTGGACCGAGGAGCTCAAGGAGTCCCTTATGGAGTTTGCAGACATCATTGCGGAGCCTACTGACCTGCCACCGGAGCGTGAGTTCGACTTTGAGATCAACCTGGAGAGTGATGAACCCCCCAAAGAACGAACGTACCGTATGTCACCAGCGGAGTTGCAGGAGGTACGGTCACAACTGGAGGAATTGTTGGCAAAAGGGTGGATTCGTCCGTCCAAGTCAAACTACGGCGCCCCAATTTTATTTGTGCGTAAGAAAGACGGCACTATGCGTATGTGTGTGGACTACCGTAAATTGAATGACCTTACGAAGAAAGACCGGACCCCGCTTCCTCGTATCGACGAATTATTGGACTCATTGCATGGTGCGACTATTTTCAGTACTCTGGACATGTACAAAGGCTACCATCAAGTACGAATTAAACCGGAAGACATCCACAAAACAGCGTTCCGGACACACTATGGACTCTACGAGTACTGTGTGTTACCTTTCGGCTTGACAAACGCCCCAGCTGGATTCCAGACCATGATGAACCGTGTTTTGAGCCCATATCTCGGCAAATTCTGCGTGGTATACCTGGACGACGTGCTGATCTACAGCAAGACAGCTGAAGAGCATCTCGACCACATCAGATTGGTGCTACGGGAGTTGCAACGACACCACTTGCATATCAAGCTGTCGAAGTGTTCGTTCGGCCGTACTAGCGTGGAGTTTTTGGGCCATGTCGTCGAGGCAGGACAGATCAAGATGGAACCCCCGGAAGGTGGAAGCAGTTCAACAGTGGCCCGTGCCGAAGACAGTACGAAAGGACGTACGAGGTTTTCTCGGCCTTGCTGGCTATTACCGCAAGTTCATCCATAACTTCGCGGCTATTGCGGCGCCACTACATCACCTGACGAAGAATCAACCGGAGTTTGTGTGGACGCCTCGTGCTGATGCAGCGTTTCGTGCATTAAAGGACGCAATGGTACGAGCACCTCTACTGAGTATACCGGACACATCTGCGGACGCCCGTTACACATTGTATACAGATGCTTCTGGATTTGCAGTGGGAGATGTGCTGCTGCAAGATCAAGGCTCAGGACTTCGACCTGTCGCGTACCATGCACGCAAGATGAACAAACACGAAGTTCACTACCCGGTACATGAGCAAGAGTTGTTAGCGGTTCGTGATGCACTCATCAAGTTCCGATGCTACCTTGATGGAGCGGCGGGCTTTACGGTCATCACCGACCATGACACACTACGGCACTTCTTTCGCCAACGCGATTTGTCGACGCGGCAAGTACGATGGCTGCAAGTGTTTGCGCCTTACCAACGACATATGGACATCGTCTACAAGCGAGGAGCTGCCAATCATGCGGACGCCCTCTCTCGGCGACCCGACTTGAAGGATGCGCTACAGAAGCTAGATCTGCTGAACAACTGGTCAGAAGACGAGGCTGACTGCGAAATAAATTCAGTTTTATTTGCTATGGAGTCGCGACTACAGGCGGAGAACAAGTTTTACGACGAAATCAAGACCGCATATGACTCCGACGAGTACCTGAAATCGCGGAAAGCTTTACCATCCTGGCTAGTACGTCACAGTAATGGTCTACTGTACGCCTACGGCTCACGACTTTACGTACCAAATGAGGCGGACCTGCGACAACGAGCACTGTACGAACTACATGACGCGCCTACTGCTGGACACCCAGGAGGACGACGACTACTGGCGCGTACTGTGGAACTGTACTGGTGGCCCCGTATGAAACAGACTGTCACTAACTACGTGCGACGCTGCCCTACCTGTCAACGTACTAAGGCGGCCCGGCATAAGCCATACGGCTTACTTCAGCCCCATGACGTACCGTCACGACCATTTGAGGTAATATCCCTGGATTTAATCACAGATCTTCCGGAGTGCCAGGGGTATGACTCAGTAGTGATTTTCGTATGTCTACTGTCAAAGCGAGTAATTGTTGAGCCAACTACGAAGACAATTATTGCTGAAGGCCTGGCGGAGATTATGCATCGCTCAGTTTTTCGTCATTTCGGCCTACCGGCTAAACTCATCTCTGACCGAGACCCAAGATTTATGTCGGAATTATGGCAAGATATGTTCAAGACCATGGGTACTAAGCTGAACATCTCTACAGCTTTTCATCCAGCAACCGATGGCCAGACGGAACGGACTAACCAAACTTGGGAGCAAGTGCTACGCTGCTACGTGCACCCCCTGCACGATGATTGGGTCAACCACCTCACCAACGTGGAGTTTGCGATCAACGCTGCTCAGTCGACTTCGACTACTATGTCCCCTTTCAAGGCGACTTTGGGATTCGAGCCGACTACACCTGCTACTACTCAACTCGCAACCGAGCCAACTCGAGCTCTTCCGGAACACGTCAAGTATGTACAGGAGCTTCATCGCTTCGCGCATGATTGCGTACTGGAGGCTCAAACTCGTATGCAGACTGCAGCTAATCGTAAACGACTACCCGTACCATTCAAGACCGGCGACAGAGTTAAGCTGAAGGCGTCTCATCTGAAGTTTATTCAGCAACCCTGTGCTAAGCTACGCGATCGCTCCGTGGGCCCCTTCGTCATTACAGAGCAGATCTCGCCAGTTGCTTTCCGATTGCAACTACCTGCGGGAGTACGAGTCCACGACGTGGTGCACGCGAGTATGCTGGAAAAGTGGTATGACGACCCTGACCAACCGGCGAAGTCTGAACGAGTACCGATTGTCCATGACGCAAACCGATTCCATGTTCAGGACATACTCGATGTTGCCTTCAACAACAATGGCACTGGACTACTGTTTCGAGTGCGATGGGCGTTCCCGTACAACGTACCAAGCGAAGACACCTGGGAGCCCCTACGCGGAGTCAAGCACCTGGACATTTTCCGGTCGTTCTTACTGTCTAAACCATACCGACAGTTTACTGAGAGCTCAGACTTCATTCGGTTCCGGAATCGCTACCCAAGCCGAGTACCTTCCGCCTGAACATCAAAATCAATACCAAGACAGTATTTTCCTGTAGTTATGTGACACCTGCACAGCGAGGACGCTTGTGCTTAAGGGGGAGAGAGTGTTATACTCCATTTCCCTTAGCCATAATGTTCTGCTATACTAGCAGGTATAACTCCCCGCAAAGGTAGTACGACTACGCATCCGCGGAGTCGCTGTATATATTAGTATTGCGGGTGTAAATACTAGTAGTATAAGGCCGACGACTGTTCTGGAATTCTCTAGAGTTCTCTGACTCAAGCCTTACGTGGCTAACACAGCACGGGTATCCCATGACACCCGGCTAACATAGCACAGGTATGACTATGACCTCGGCGGGTATAAATACCGCCTCGGATCGACAAGTCTACTAGGAGAGAATTCAGAGACAGAACTATAACCCAGGAACCCCTGTAACCAGAAGAGATTGGCCATACTTTGTAAATCCTTCCGCTGCATCCTAAAGGGCCTAAAGAACAGGCTTAAGCCAGAGCCTAACAAGGTCGGTATTAATCGAAATGACCCCGTCGAGTGTTCCCTTTTGAATGACCTTCGTAATTCTGCTCGTAATTATGTCGCCGTATTGCCAGTTGTCGCCGAGAGCACTGGCTTCGGCAATGCCTACGCATGGCGCCGCTTCCTGAAGTGGTGCGCCTCCTTCTCAGCTCCCAGGAACCCCCTGTCGGCATGGGACGAGACGGTGGCTCACTATTTACAGTTTATTGTTAATGCGGCTGAGTCGTACTCGGTAATAAAAGCAGCTTCCGCTGCGATTGCGTTCCACCAACGTATCAATCTTTACTATCACCTCCCGATTCTCTCCCCGTGGGGCGCTATGGTGACAGAGGCGGCTAAGCGCTCTATCGGCCTCAATGTTTCCAATCGCAAAGAACCTTTCCTTTGGCGGGATGTTCTCGCGTTTGCGTTTGCGTATACACATGACAGTGTTGCTTCCTGTCACTTGGTAGTCGCAGTCCTATGCACCATGTGTTTAGGCGCTATGTGCCGGTTCGACTGCCCGTCGGGCTTGAGACACATCGATGTCGTTTTCGCCCCGGGCGATAACGTTGTGACGATTGCATTCGTGAAAGAAAAGCGGGTCAGTACCGTCAAGGGACACATGTTGTAATATCTGAGATTCCCGGCCCTATTTGCCATGTCCGGCTGTTGTAGCGGTTGATGAATTTGACTCGGCCTACTGGTAGGCAAGCTCTTGTTCGTCCCATTTTTCAGGGCTTTGTTGGCAAATTTGTCAGGTCTTCCCCAGACGAAACTGCTCCCAATCGCAAAATTATTACATTTGCCTAGTACTCACGGTACTTGTCACAGTGGATGGGCTCTAAGGCTCCGCATCAAGTATTGATAAAAGATCAAAACTAGGTGCACCAGGCAAATGGTGAATCGCACCACGAATCGATATTTAGGCTAGGAATTTACTAGTGCATTGGTATTTAGGTGGTGGTATTTACTGGTGCACGGATATTTAGGTGGTGGGATTTACTGGTGCACGGATATTTAGGTGGTGGGATTTACTGGTGCACCGGTATTTAGGTGGTGGAGTTTACTGGTGCACCGGTATTTAGGTGGTGGAATTTCCTGGTGCACCGATGTGTAACCCTCGGTTTAATCGATGCACCAATATTTAGCCGCGTAATTGAATCAACGACTCATGCACCAATAATCAACCGATAATCAACCACCGTGGGATAAAAGTAGCATCGACGGTTTAGGTAGTGACAATGAGTCACTGCAACGATCTCACGGTCGCCATTGAACAAATGTGGGATCTTGGCTTATTCATGATTTAATCGACGGCAGTACAATAGCCGATTAAGGATCGGACGGTATAGATATAACAATGACGAGATCATGGCGTCATGATCCCATGGCATGACGACGGTGGGTGGGCGACAGCGCGGCGGGGTGGCGGCAAGAACCCTGGGCGTGGCCGCGATTGTCCAGTACCTCGTACCGATACT
Organism: Tetraselmis striata; assembly: GCA_006384855.1. NCBI lineage: Eukaryota > Viridiplantae > Chlorophyta > Chlorodendrophyceae > Chlorodendrales > Chlorodendraceae > Tetraselmis > Tetraselmis striata. Next base: position 213,377 of record VCJN01001846.1, read on the forward strand.
GCACACGGCAATAGCGACAGCCGGTTCGAATCTGTTTGAACTAGTTGTTCGTCTGAGCACATGGAGTCTTGCTTGGTATCAAACTACTGACGATTAAAACGATATGGGCAGGAAGCGCGGCCGCCCGCGGGCACCGCTTCCTTCCGCACGGGATCCCACAATGGACCCATAAGGCAGCCCATCTTGTCTCAAGCGCACACCCATTAGTTTCGCCAACATGTACAAGGCTTGCGACTAGTACAAAAGTCGAGAAGATCCTTGGCTAGATAACACGCGAAGGCGTGGAGCGTTACATCGTGCGCTTGGGATGGCCTCGGCGAGACGGCCGATACTACGGAGGCCGATACTAGCGAAGTTTGCTGTCGTCGTCACCTGGAGGACGACAGCAAGACCAAGATCGACGAGTTTCTCGAGGCCAATCAAGCCCCCAGCTTCGCTCGCCCCAATAACAAGCAGCCGAGCACCATGGGTGGTCATGGGGCCTGAGCCACTGGCAGCCTCCCGCAGGAGGTCAATCCCAGTGAGGAAGCGGCTAACACCCAGCAAGTGGTGATTGTCGGCGACACACAAAACCCTACTGCGCCCGCCGCTGGTGAGATGCGCCGCGCGCCGCCCCCTACACTGACACTCCCCCTGCCTCCCTTCTACCCTTTCCTAGCTTACGATGCAGATATGCTTGCCATCAGCAGAGGGCACGCCTTATCGTGTAGTGCCAGTGCAGCCCCGCGTGGAGAACCTTCTCATGATAAATGTGATGATAAAGGTGATAGTATAAAGGTGATATAGTACGCTGCGCAATTACTACATGTCCCCCATTCTCATCAAAACCGATAAGGACACACCATGCATGCCCACACACATTTCCGCTGCCACTTCTTGCAGGAGATTAAGGACTTGCAAAAGAAAGGACTACATGTCTGCTTTGCTACGGACATCTGGGGTTTCCACATACTTGCCATCATGGCCTATTGGATTGCACCTGACTTCGAATTGAAGGAACTGCTGCTCCTTGCCAACCCATTCAATCAGGTTAGGCCCTCTTGCAATCATTCCTTATTAGCTGCGGTACTGTCGGGTGACCCCGCGTAGTGCTATCCAATAATGATGTAGGTAGGGTGCGCTTAATGTGCAGATATTGCCACATAACCCCGCGTAGTGCTATCCAGTGATGTAGGTAGGGTGCGCTTAATGTGCAGATGCTGCCACATAACCCCGGTAGTGCTATCCAGTGATGTAGGTAGGGTGCGCTTAATGTGCAGATCCTGCCACATAACCCCGGTAGTGCTATCCAGTGATGTAGGTAGGGTGCGCTTAATGTGCAGATGCTGCCATATAGCCCCGCATACTGCTATCCGGTGATGTAGGTAGGGTGCGCTTAATGTGCGGATGCTGCCACATAACCCCGGTAGTGCTATCCAGTGATGTAGGTAGGGTGCGCTTGATGTGCAGATGCTGCCGTATAGCCTCGCATACTGCTATCCAATGATGTAGGTAGGATGCGCTTAATGTGCGGATGCTGCCATATAGCCCCGCATACTGCTATCCACAGATGTAGGTAGGGTGCGCTTAATGTGCATATGCTGCCATGTAACCCCGCATACTGCTATCCAGTGATATCGGCAGGGTGCGCTTAATGTACATGTGCTGCTTTAGCCTTTGGTCGCTACAAGTCTGGACCCAAGGCAATTCGCCGCAATGATGTTGATGCGTGTGGTGTTTGATTTTCCGCTTTATGTTTGTTCAATGAGTGAGTGACGCAATGTATGGTTTCGTTATGCAGGGAAAACTTTGATTTTGTTGGGCTGAGCGTAGGATGAAGGCGTAACTCCGAGGCGCTTACAAAGAGGGCTTCGCGCCATCCCTGGAACTGGTTGAAGCAGCTCCCGCTGCACCTATCAGCATGCGCACCGCCTTCAATGCGGCGCCCATAAAGAAGCCAAGCTGTCATGCGTCATTGGGGTGATATTGCCGATGCGCACAGTCCAGCAGTAGGACGATAACGCCCTCCCCCGCTCACTCCCCTGTCGAGGCACTTGCAGTGCAGATGAAGGAGGTGGAGGATTACCTCAAACTCACCCAGGTGCGCACATGATGTTGTGGTGGTAGTGAAGTGGTAATGCTCATGTGCCATATTAATGTGCTACCATTTGTGTGCCATAAATGATGCTGACGTAACTAATATTGGCTGCAGGTGAGTCCCATCAATGATGATAGAACGGACTTTGATCTGTTGGCGTGGTGGAAGGCAAGGCAAGCAATCTTTCCTCACCTTCGCAAGATGGCTCGCTTGTACCATGCATGCGTTCCTTGCAACGTCAGCTGGTGTGGAGCGCCTCTTCTCTGCCGCAAGGAGAATGCACAACGACTTCAAGAAGTCCACCTCCGATACGACACTGGAGCATTCGCTCCTTGTGTACAACAGCCTAGAGTATATGTGGTTACGTGTCGGTGGTGTCGGTATTGCAGCCAATCACTCATGTAACCACATCTTATCACGCGGCATTGCATTTTGACATGATAGACCGCAGCAATCAGCAACAACCAACACATGCCAGCCATGCCAGCAACAGTCATTCACTCACCATGTATATAAATCGTTATGTGTCACCCAGCAGCGATGCGTATCTCTTTTTTGCCCAATGATCCCTAACAACTTGGGAGGATTAAACTGTGTCCTGGAGAGGCGCATAATATAATACTCAACCTGGAGAGGGTTAAACTCATTGATGATTCCAGCGGACTAAGGGGGAGAGCAAGGGCCCCATACTTATTTTTGTAGTACTTAGCACATGGCAGGTGCTGTAGTATAAGGATTACATGCGGTAGTGCTGAATGGACAATTGTGTAATAATGATGTATTGCTTGCGGTCCAAAGGCCTAGTATTCAGCGGATAATTGGGACACAATTTCATACATTCTGGCATTTTCGCAAATTCACGGAAGAAAATGCCCTAATACTGCATAAATCTGCTTTGGTGCACCAATATTTCAGACAAAATTTACTGGTGCATTGGTATTTAGGTGGTGGAACTTACTGGTGCACCGATATTTAGGTGGTAGGATTAACTGGTGCATTGGTATTTAGGGGGTGGGATTTACTGGTGCACCGATATTTAGGTACCGAAATTTACTGGTGCATTGGTATTAAGAGGGTGGGATTTACTAATGCACCGATATTTACGAGCTAAACAAAATGAAATAAAGATCGGATCAAGAATCAATTCTTGACCTTTAGGGTCCGAATATAATCAATTCTTGGTATTTAAGTCCCCAAGACCGATGCGGAGCCTTAATGGCTTCATTCTGGGCGTTACTGCTAAAGAGTTCCTGGCTACTAACGGATCACACTCTTGTCGTAGTGGCGGTGTTTCGGCCGCTACTAATGCCGAAATTGCCCGTGAGGATTAGGGTCAACATATTGGATCCAATAGTGTTTCGTGCCAAGTCAGGTATATGAAGAGTAGTGAGGAAAGACTCCTCTCCGTATCTCGCGCAATCATTCCCGCCTCATCGGGTTCTACTGTTGTGGACGAGCGCCCGGTCGTTCCTGAAATGCCGACTACACCCGTCCCTTGCGAGGCCCCCATGCCGGAATCTGAACCGGACAAGTGTACAGTTCCTGAGGTGGACGGTCGCCTTGAGAATGTTTTTTACCTGGTCGGTTCCATATCAGGTTGATGAGGATGAGTCATGATTTTGACTGACAACTCTACACCGGCTCCGCCGATCTTGCTTACACTCGGTTGCACACTGAGGTTACTACTAGTGTTGTCTTAGTGCCTGCCGCTCAATTGCGAGCGGGCACGGCTCGGAAAACTGGGCGTTTTCAATTGCCGTGGATGTAGCTGTACCCAGCTTCCGAAATACAGCTGGAGACGGGCATCTGAAAATGCCGGTTTTCCGTGCCGTAGCCCGCCGCATATAATGCGGCGGCTGTCAGTATGATTCCTCATTCTCTCGTCGTGCTTACCGGCGCTCTGATCTCCCACCCGCCCTCCCTTTGGAGCCTCATTTGTATTTTGCGTACTTAGGTACCATGTTTCCGTGATGTGTTTTGTGCACTGTGGTACTAGTTATGTTCTAAACTTGTTTATGGGGTTTCTTCCCTTTCCCTAACCGCTTTTCGGCTGCCGTGCTGCTCAGTGGTACGGAAACTAGGCACATGTCGTTGCGCCTTTTTTGGGTGCAGCATGAGTAGACATAATAGCTGCCATAACCGTTGAGCCCGCCATCTTCCAGTTTCGTTGGGTTACACGCAGCGATTAACTATCTCGTAACCCGTTGCGAGCAAGGTCACCCCAGGTTGTTCAAGACCACACCCGGCTCACCACCCGTTTGTGAAATTCTCATCCGATCATCCGTGCGTCATCATGTCAGATGGAGAAGAACCCGTCGTTGAGCCGACGCTCGAATCGCTACAAGCAGACGTGAAGGCCTAGTCTACATTGTTGCGCGAGCTTGCCATAGCGTTGGCTCAGTTGACGGCTCGTGACTGTGTTGCTGGTGGAGACGGGGCTCATGGCTCCAGTTCCGAGCCGCGCATCGCGGGACAGCCGACAGGTAGCGAGGGAGCCGCAGTGCGCCCCGACTTGCTAGAGCTAGCCCAGAGCGGCCGTGTCGGAGCAAAATCCGTGAGGGACGAGGACGACTACCTCGCGGTGCGAGGGCTCATGTAGCGAGCAAAGTATGGTTACGAGGCCGTTCGGCCGGTCAGCCGAGTGCCTAGACTCTTCCCCCTTAGCACCGGCCTAACGAACAAGTACCTCAAGCATGACGACCGGCGTCTGCCGGCCCAGTTGGAGTATCGTTGGATGTCGTGTTTCGGCGCCCACATTGTTGCTCTCTTCGTAGCTCTCGATGAGCTACTACCCTGCGTCCCCCACTGCAAATCAAGACTTCACCCCTACCTCGCGCGCGCTCGGAATCACGCCGAGGCCACCGACAAGGCGTTTCGCTTTCGTTCGGCCTTCCTACGGAGGCTCAACGAGGTCAGGCGTGTGCACGGTGATCAAGGCGTTTAGGCGTGCTGCGAGCCCAGCATTTTCAGCCTGCTTCTGAGCATCTAGGTTCTGCGATTTTCGGGGACCTCATGAGGGACTACGAGCGTCGCGTCTTCGAGGCGACGGTTGCCAGCAGCGGAGAAGCAAGGGCTACTGCTCGAGTGGCGGCAGCGGTTGCGGGACGCGGGCGTGGACGTGGGCGTGGTGGAGGGCGCGGGCGTGGCCGCGAAGGTGAGCACGAGTTGCTGGTGCTTTGCGAGGTCACCTTTCGGTGACCGCCACAAGGCGAACCCTAGCAGCTCAACGACGGGATGCGCGCCAAGTGTCCGGACCAGACCCCTCCCCCCTCCACACACACACACACACACACACACACACACACACACACACACACACACACCTTACAGACTTCATTTCGACCTTTATCGGTGCGGCGCTTCTTACAGTTACAGCCGAGTGCGGCTGTAATACTCCATTTCCCTTTAGCCATAATGTTCTGCTATACTAGCAGGTATAACTCCCCGCGAAGGTAGTACGACTACGCATCCGCGGAGTCGCTGTATATATTAGTATTGCGGGTATAAATACTAGTAGTATAAGGCCGAAGACTGTTCTGGAATTCTCTAGAGTTCTCTTACTCAAGCCTTCCGTGGCTAACACAGCACGGGTATCCCATGACACCCGGCTAACATAGCACAGGTGTGACTATGACCTCGGCGGGTATAAATACCGCCTCGGACAAGTCTACTAGGTAGAATTCAGAGACAGAACTATAACCCAGGAACCCATGTAACCAGAAGAGATTGGCCATACTTTCTAATCCTTCCGCTGCATCCTAAAGGGCCTAAAGAACAGGCTTACGCTAGAGCCTAACAGCGGCTCAACCATCCGCACACATGCGCATGGCTGTTCAACAAACCGCCTCCCGTACCATCTCATATCGCTGTGTCAGTCGGTTGTCACACTGCGTGTTACAACTGGTTTGCAACGACCAAGCTTCGCACGTGTACGTTACGCGCGTGACAGGCGCTACGAGCGCGAAGGGCGCTCGGGGCTGCCCTCCTACCTGAACCTAGCCCCGCAAACCCGTTGTACTGGTGATGTTGCAAACCCATCTAGCAACTACCAACCAACCGCCGAAAACCTAATCGCTGCCACCGAGTACTTTGCAAACATGAGTCGGCCCCATGTTACTCTGTCGGCCAAGCGCCGTACTTACGTAATTGACGACCCCCGGGCTGTATGTTTGTCGCCCCTTGGGCTGCTTCACTCCGGTCTCGGCCGCAGGTAGCGTTCGGTTCAGACGAGTTGGGGCAGCGGACCCTCGACCTACTCTCTAGCTCCCTCACCGCTCAGACACTCGAGAGCTACGCCGGCAAAATGTCTCCGTTCGCGGAATTCTGCCACGACTCCGAGAACATCAGCCCGCGGGAGGCGGCCAATGCTATTGTCGTCCGGTACGTTGCTTGGGTTGGTGAGCGGGGGCACATTGGGGCTAAGTCGTTGCAGCCCTACCTGTCCACAATCAACGCGATCTTTGAGCTACACAACCTCGGCCCAATCGCCAGGACAGCTTGCACCACACTGCAGCTCGTCGTAGTTTGATGCTACGGCAACACCGCATGGAGGCTGCCCCTTTGCGAATCCCTCTGCACGGTGATGTCGCTTACTGCTTCGTCGAGCACGCAGAGCTGATTGTGTCTGCTCCCATCCCATAGTACCAGTACAACTCCCGAGCCCTCGTGGCCTCGGTTGTCAACTTTGTGTCCTGCCGAGTGCGGGACGTGCATGTCGACGATTACTACATTACCATGAAGGTGTACCGCGAGAAAGGCCGCACTGGTCGACGGGGTCCCGACGACCTACGCGTACTGGTCTTTCCGGTGTCGGAGCACCCCCACATTGCTCGCCTCCTGCACCACTTCATCGACCACGTACATTCTGCCCCCATGGTCCCTGTTGCCTTGGCCGAAACAAACTTCAAGGCGGTCACCCCGAGCGAGCAGTCCAAGTCTTGGACCGACGCTACAAAATCGGATTGGCTCTCTACAACCGTTCGTCTTGTCGGTGCTGCCTCTCCCGCCGGCACTTCCTGGAGCTCACACAACCTTCGCAAGGGAACAACATCTGCCGCTAACGCCATCGGAGCTCCACTGTCCCACATTCGCTACCAAGGCGGCTGGGGCACTACCTCCGGCGTCGTTCTGGACTACATCGACCCCAACGTCCTTCCTTCGCCCGGCGCGTGGTTCTTCTTCGGTCACATCGCGCCCCTCCGCCACTTCGAAGTCCAACAACACTCCGCAGCGGTGGCCTTCCCGGTGCCCCCTTCGTGACCTAGCGCTACCCCTTCTCCGCCAATCTGTCGCTCTCTCCGTTCGCTCATGACTGGCAAAATCTGACTCAACTTTGAAATGTTCTAGACTTGTTTATGGGGTTTCTACCCTTTCCTTAACCGCTTTTCGGCTACAGTGCTGCTTAGTGGTACAAAAACTAGGCACTTGTCATTGCGCCGTTTTGGGGTGCGGCACGAGTAGACATAAAAGCAGCCATAACAGTCGAGCCTGCCATCTTCCAGTTGCGCTGAGTTACACGCAACGCCCCCCCCCTGACTCCGTTTTCCCTCCACATTTTCACTTAATCTTCCTGCCAATTTCGGCTCTTGTCCGTGTAAAACAGTCTGCGCGACCTTTTTGGAAAAAACCAGACTCAACTTTGAAATGGGATTTGATGCGTTGCTCTGATCAACTGTGCTAAGTATTGTGCCTTGTGGTTGAAGTGACACTGCTGCACGACCGCTGGCATGGAGATGAGATGTATGAGTACATAAGAGGCAGCGGTTACCCGGCTTTTTAAGTTCATGTAACGAATACCCATGTGCCCACCGACCTTCACCGGTTGCACACTGAGGCTACGTACTAGCGTTGTCTCAGTGCCTGCCGCTCAATTGCGAGCGGGCACGGCTCGGAAAACCACAGCTCTGGCGACGAGAGCGGGTCGGCATGACTCGGAGAGCTAGACGCGCGTGAGGCGCGCGCAGCCGACCGACGACCTACGGGGCTTCAACAAGGGGGGTGTAGACAAATGGCCTTGCAACCCCCAGGGACGTCCGCTTCGTGTCATGTCAGCTTCGGACAAATGAGGCCATGTTTCTTTAACATTTCGCCCATTGAACAGCTACAGCTCATGTGTTGATTATATGAAGTAACTTTACAGTTGAATCAGCGATGCGTCGATTTTTCAGAAAATTATAAAAGAACGGGTTCTATATCACTGGCCTACAGTTCCATGAATTGCATTGCCAGCGCTTTGAAGTAGTCGCTACCAGCAGCGAGTGTTTGCATTGCCAGCGCTTTGAAGTACCAGAGTTTTTTTGCCATTACCAGCAGCGAGTAGCGAGTACCAGGTACAGTACCAGCAGTACCAGCAGCGAATAGCGAGTACCAGTACCAGCAGCGAGCGTTCGCATTGCCAACGCTTTGAAGTACCTGAGTTTTTTTTCCATTACCAGCAGCGAGTAGCGAGTACCAGTACTCATAGCTTCCCAACCGTGATATCGTAATCGGACGGCTGTGTAATTAATAAGGACCGTGGGCGGGCGGGTGGGCGGGTGGGTGGCTGGATTATAGTACTTAGTAGTACACTCCAGTAGATAAGCGCTTTAGTCATGCACCTATAGGCCCGATCCGCCGCAGTATACGGGTATCCGTACGGCAATAAAGCTCACCGCCGAAAAATCGACGCTTCGCTGGATTAGGTATAGGGGATATAGTAGGTATAGTGCGGTGTAGCGGCAAGTACAGTGCACGGCTACGGCTACCCCTACGGCTCAGGTGTTTCTCATCCCAAAAGGGGGGTAAATAAACGGTACATGCCAGGGCGCTGTATTAAAAACATTGTCCTGATTTATAATGTAATGGTACAAAATACACCCAATCAACCCCCTGCGTCAGTGTAGGGTTTCGAGCAATTCCATAAAGTACATGCGCAGGTGCCTGCCGGCGGCGGGCGGGATAGTCGTCGCTGTATATTAATATCGTGTGGGGCAGAGTGCGGGCAGTTGTCTCCTTCCACCTTGTCCAACCGAAATTTGGTTTTGATGTGGACGACCCCATTTGAGGGCCAGGCGGCGAGAGCGGGCGGAGGCATGGCAGCGGGCAGTAGCCCCAACAGTGTTGGATCCAAGGTCCCTTATCCGCTCGGTTGAGCGGTCGTCTCGCACGAGAGAGGTCCCGTGATCGATTCACGGTCGATGTATTTCGGCAATATCTTCCCTGCGTGCCCTGTGTTTGCCCACCGGTTGATGCATTGGGCTTTCGGGGTTCGAATGAGGCAATGGTCTACGGGCTATGCCAGACCTACAAAAGCGCAAGAGGTCAAGTGTTGGGGCGGCTTCGGCCGATGTCTCGGGGCGAACTTTACTTTTAGTTTTAGTGTTGGATCCAACACTGTTGGAAATTCCATCACTGGCCTTCCATTAGTCTTGCAGAATGCTTCGGCAATTTGCTTGTAGACTATAACGGAGCGTCGCCTACCAAACGATTTCCGTATCTGGAACGTTGCCTAAACGGCTGTCGTAGTAGAGACGTTGCAAGGGTTTCAATGGGGGCAGTCATGTCGACCAGGGGGCGGGAAAAAAAGCCCCGCAAGCGCGTGCGACCCCGCAAGATCTATTGCAGCGGCGCGGTCGCCACGCCCGTCACCGAGCCAGGCCTCGATCGCGAGATTCCCACGACGCACCCAGCGGGTGCCTAGTTGAAGATATGTTCTAAACTTGTTTATGGGGCTTCCTCCTTTTTCTAACCGCTTTTCGGCTGCCGTGCTCCTCAATGGTACATACGGAAACTAGGCACATGTCGTTGCGCCTTTTTTGGGTGCAGCACGAGTAGACATAATAGCTGCCATAACAGGTGAGCCCGCCATCTTCCAGTTTCGCCGCGTTACACGTAGCGATTAACTGTCTCGCAACCTCTTGCGAGCAAGGTCACCCCAGGTTGTTCAAAACCACACCTGGCTCACCACCCGTGTGTGAAATTCTCATCCGTACATCCGTGCGTCATCATGTCAGATGGAGAAGAACCCGTCGTTGAGCCGACGCTTGAATCGCTACAAGCAGACGTGAAGGCCTAGTCTACATTGTTGCGCGAGCTCGCAATAGCATTGGCTCAATTGACGGCTCGTGGCCGTGTTGCAGATGGAGACGGGGTACATGGCTCTGATTGACTGGTTCCGGGCATCGCGTCGCGGGAGGAGCCGACAGGTAGCGGGGGAGCCGCAGTGCGCCCCGACTTGCTAGAGCTAGCCCAGAGCGGCCATGTCGGGGCAAAATCCGTGAGGGACGAGGACGACTACCTCGCGGTGCGAGGGCTCATGTAGCGAGCAGAGTATGGTTACGAGGCCGTTCGACCGGTCAGCCGAGTGTATAGGCTCTTTTCCTTGAGAACCGACCCAACGAACGAGTACCTCACGCAGGATGACCGGCGTCGTCTGCCGGCCCATGAGGAGTATCTTTGGATGTCGTGTTTCGGCGCCCACATTGTTGCTCTCTTCGTAGCTCTCGACGACGAGCTGCTACCTTACGTCCATGCTGCTAATCAGGACTTCACCCCCTACCTCGCGCGCGCTCGGAATCACACCGAGGCCATCGACAACGCGTTTCGCTTTCGTCTAGCCTTCCTACGGAGGCTTAACGAGGTCAAGTGTGTGCACGGTGACCAAGGTGTTCTGAACGTACTGCAAGCTCAGCATTTTCAGCTTGCCGCCGAACATCTGGGCTCTGCGATTTTCGGGGACCTCATGAAGGACTACGAGCGGCGCGTCTTCGAGGCGACGGTTGCCAGCAGCGCCAAGGCTACCGCTACTGCTCGGATGGCAGCGGCGGCTGCAGGGCGCGGGCGTGGTGGAGGGCGTGGCCGGGCAGGTGAGCACGGGTGACGGTGTGGGGCGCCTCGGAGTTGCTAGCGCATTGCGAGGTCACCTTTCGGTGACCGCCGCATGGCGAACCCTACCAGCTCAACGGCGGGACGAGCGCCTTGTGTCCGGACCGGACCCTCCCTCTCTACAAACTTCATTTAGCCCTTCCTCGGTGCGGCGCTTCTTACAACTACATGCGAGTGAGGCGGCTCAACCATATCCGCTCACATGCACATGGCGGCTCAACAATCCGCCTCTCGTACCATCTCATCGCTGCGTCCGTCAGTTGTTACACTGCGTGTTACAACTGGTTCGCAACGACCAAGCTTCGCGCGTGTACGTTACGCACGTGACAAGCGCTACGAGCGCAACGGGCGCGCGGGGCGGCCCTCCTACATGAACCTTGCCCCGCAAACCCGTATTGATGATGTTGCAAACCCATCCAGCAACTACCGGCCAGGCGCCATAAACTTAACCCCCGCCGCCGAATATTTTGCGAAAATGAACCGGCCCCATGTTACTCTGTCGGCCAAGCGCCGTACTTACGTAATTGACGAGCCCGAAGCTGTCGCCCCTTGAGTTGCTTCACTCCGGTCTCGTTTACAGGCGGCGTTCGGCTCAGACGAGTTAGGGTAGCGGACCTTCGACCTACTATCTAGCTCCCTCACCGCTCAGACACTCGAGAGCTACGCCGGCAGTCTGTCTCAGTTCACGGAGTTCTTCCCCGACTCCGAGAACATCAGCCCGCGGGAGGCGACCACTGCTACTGTCGTCCGGTACGTAGGTTGGATTGGCGAGCGGGCTCACATTGGGGCTAAGTTGTTGCAGCATAGCCCTACATGTCAGCAATCAACGCGATCTTTGAGCTACACAATGCATTGCGCGTCTCCTACACCACTTCATCAACCCCGTACAGTTTTCTCCCTTGGTCCATGTTGCCTTGGCCGAAACAAGTTTCAAGGCGGTCGCCCCGAGCGAGCAGTCCAAGTCTTGGACTGCCGCTACAATGTAGGATAGGCTCTCTACAGCCGTTCGTCTTGTCGGTGCTGCCTCTCCCGCCGGCACTTCCTGGAGCTCACACAGCCTTCGCAAGGGAGCAGCATCTGCGCCGCATGCGGTGGAGGGGGGCGCGCATTTTACCATGCATACGTTACGATTATTGTTGTTCGCCTCGTTGGAGCCGGAGGCGCTGGAGCTTCGCCAGCGCGTCGCCGACTACTTGCCAGACAGCATGGGCTTGCAGCGCAACCCCGCCAAAGGGCTACGGGAGCCGGTCCAGTACGGCCAGCGCCTATGGGTGGACACCGACACGGCCACGGGATATTTTTATGCCCCGGCGGAAAAACTGCAGCGGCTAGCGCGCCAAGCCAAGCAACTGTTGCAGCGCGCAGCCCGCGGCGCCCGTTGGCTGCCCGTGCGGGAGCTGCAGTCGCTCGCTGGGCGGGCTCAATACATGTAGTTGGCGATCCCGGGCGCGCTTCTACCTGCGGGTGCTCCACGACGTGGTGGGCTCCAAGTGGGGCGGCCGACTTGTGCGCATGACACACCAGCTGCGGCGCGACCTTCAATGGTGGACCGCCGTGCCGACTCAATCCAACGGCTGCCCTATCCACCGCCCTATGGAGACGGCCTACGTGCACTGCGACAGCTCCGGCTTTGGTTGGGGTGCGGTGCTGAATGGCAGGCTGGAGGCGCGAGAGTTTCGGGGGGCAGCCGACGAGCGCCGGCACATCACTTTGAAAGAAATGAAAGCCGTCCAGCTGGCAGTGGAGCCTTTCCTGCCGCACCTCGCCGGTCGCCGCGTGTTGCTGCACGAGGACAACCAGGCGGTGTGCAACGTCCTTGTGGGCCTCACCTCCCGTTCTCCGGAGATGATGGAGGAGCACCCGCCTCCCGGGTTTTATTTGTGTGGACGTCACACTCTCTCCGCAAAGGCGCGCCCCTTGCGGCGTACGTCATCGACGTGCGTGGTGGTGCTGCAGAAGATCAAGCACATTGGCGGTTGGGCGGAGTTGTCCAGCTTCGTGCTCGACTACATCAATCCCACGGCGCTGCCGTGTGCTGCATCGTGGCATCGCTTCGGCTGGCTTATACCCTATTATGGGGTGGGCCGCTAGCGGCAGGCTGCCCGCCCATGGGCGGCATGATGGGAAATGCGGCCCCACAATGGTAAGATGGTCTTATTGGTAATATAGAGGTTTGATTACACCGGGCTATTCTGTCACTGGTTTTTGGCTGTAACGTTAAGATTCTAGTTTGAATGTTAGCTACATGTACTCGTAGTACGCGTACCGCTTGGACTTCCCGATGTCTAGCGGCGCTAGCAACAACATGCGACAGCCCTGCTACATGACGCACCCGAACCACGAGGGAGTCCAGCTTTTGCCTTTGCGCCAGCTGGCGCAACCCACCCACCCCGCAATGCTACCCTTTTCAATGCGGACAATACGCCATGTGGGCCTACTCACACCCAAAAATGTAAGAGATTCACATCTTTGGCAAATGAGGCCCCTCAGTGGTTCAAAATGAGCTGGACAATCGGGCCGGGGGACTGTGCGCATCAGCAGGTGGCAAGTAGCGCCCTCATACGCTACTGGTGCTGTGAATTGCAAAAAGGGCAGAAATAAATCCACGACGCCAAAACGGGCCCTTTATTCGTGGTTAGTGCCGGGTATTTTCATGGCAGTGTTTTAGACGGTTATCCAACAGTGTTGGAAATTACATCACTAGCCTCTAATGAGTCTTGCAGAATGCTTCGGGAATTTGCTTGATGACTCATGACTGTAAGGGAGCGTCGCCTACCGAGGGCTTTCCGTTTTTTTTTTACTGGATTGCTGCCCAAAACGGCCGTCGTCCTAGAGACGCTGCAAGGGTTTCACTGGTGCCAGTCCTGTCCCGGGGGAAAAAAAACATATCCACCTATTCTAAAAAGTACTACTTTACTGCCAATAATGGTGTGAATTACAAAAAGGGCAGTAACAAATCCACCTACCCGGGTACTGCTAAAAGTAGTACTAAAAAATCAACAGAGCAAGCCGCCCAAAAGCGGCCCGCATCCCCGCATTATGAGGCGGGGTGGATGAGTGATGCGCGCCCGGTTCAGAGTATTACCGAGTACTGGTACCCGAAGTCGCAAGTACTGGCGTGAATTACAATAGGGGCAGCAACAAATCCACCTAACTAATGCTAAAAGTAGTACTAGAAAATCAACACATCAAGCCGCCTGAAAGCGCCCCGCATCCCGCATGAGGCGGGATGGATGAGTGATGCGCACACGGTTCAGAGTCCGGGCCACGCGTGCACGTGTGTGTGTGTGTGTGTGATCCTCGGACGTGTTGTGCAGCTTCAACAACGGGATGGCAGACGAATCTGCGCCGTATGATGAGGCGGCGAGCGCGCTCTCAAGCGGCCACCAAGCTCAGGACACCAAGGAAATCTCTTGCGAGCAAGGCCTCTTGGTGAGCCCGGGTGGTGCACATAGTGCCCCGCGATGAGAGGGCACCCCGATCCGCAGCCAAGCATGCGATACCGCGCACTGTGCGTCGCACCCCCTTGCTCACCTCACCCACTCTGCCGAAGACCATGTGTGCCCGTGTACTCCGACATGTCCAGGATGTCTCGAAGAGGACCCTTCTGTCCGGGCTCCGTGTTGTGCCACGCCGCATCCCGCGCTGCCAACCCCCGTTGTATGTCGCCCAACATACAGGGAGCGCTCAAACCGATCCACAGCTGTGGCCCGGGGCACTGTAGTGTACTTGACCCCATACCGCATAGTCTTGAACTCTAGCAGCGTGGACTTCAAGCTCCGGGGATCATAGCTCCCGGTCACGACGTTGAACGCCGAAAGGGAGAGCTCTGCGTCCGGCACTAGGTCCTTGAGTTCATCCCTGGGTACGGTGTTGCCTAGAGGCACCGCCTGCTGGAACAAGTCATCCACCTCCCGCCGCACAGCGATACCTAGGTCGTGAACACTGATCGCGGAAGGCATCTGCAATAGCGTCGTGCTGTACACGCCAGTGAGCGTCTCCAGGCGCCGGGAGATTCATGAGCGCGTCGCCGTATAGGTCAACAGTGACGGGGTTGTGCTCCGTCGAGGGCAGAATGATCTGGCTCCCAACCACCGGGGCCAAGCACGGGCTAGGCAGAAGAAGTACCCGGCAGCGACCTCCCGTAGCTCATGCGGAGTCATGACTGTCCACGCGGTGGGGATGGCCACTGTCCACATGCCTGACGCCGCGTCGAGCTGGTTGAACAAGATCTGTTCCCTACATGTGACAGGGAGAGCGCACACCTCATTTCGAAGCCGAGAGTTGTTGGCCTGGTCTAGAAATGCTCAGCTCTTTTTACGAGCCCGACGCAGCCTCCACTTCCCGCTCCATCACGCGCGCATCTGCGTCGCCGAGATGGCCATCAGTAGCGGGTTTTTTCAGGGTTTGGGGGGCTTGTAGGGTAATCCAAACCCTAAAACTCTAGAAACCCTAGAAACCCTAAACTATCGTTACTGGTAGTCGCCACCTGATACAGGGTAGCGATACCTGATCCCCGTGCTGGTACCGTTGTACCGACCCAGGGGATGATGAGGAGCTGCCCGGTGCATCGCTCCAACTCGTGCCAACGGTGTTGCCAAGGCCATTCCCTGCTCACACCTGACTCGAGCCGCTCTTGCTGCGCACCGATAAACTTCACACTTGCACTGACGATGGATCAGGCGCGGGAGACGGTGAAGGAGACCCGGCAAGCGCTGGATGCCTCCCTGGACGACGGCCTGAAAACCCTGACAGCCCTGACAAAGATGGGGGCGGCGGAGGGGCGCAACCTCGGCGTGCAGCAGGCGGCCAAGGCTCAGGTGGGGCGGCTGCCTGAGTGCATTTGAGGGTGAGGGGGCGTAAACGGGCGTCTGGTGTTTATCAAGCGGCCGGTTGGGTTAGTAAGCCGGCCTGTCGGCCCCATATCCCTGCCGACTGCTCCTCGCGGCCGCCGGCACCGCGAGCGCGCCCGCGTCTTACAGAAGTTGTTCACTTAGCCTCGCACCTGCAACTCCCCGTGCGGGGGGTTCGGGATTCCTGTTCATATATTCAGGAGGTGGTGGAGATCGGACGGAGCCACTTGCAGTCCACTGACGCCATGATCTTTGGCAAGCTGCATGGTGCGCCCCCCCCCCCCCCCCCCCTGTGCAACTGTAAGCCCCTCCCAAACGTGGTACGCATGGGGTTAGGGCTAAAAGGCATGCTGAAACATATCCAGAGCCTAGGCTGGGAAGAGAGAGGGGGCGGGACGGCCAAGGTTTTGGGGCTGGGTGGAGTGGGGATTGATTTCACTCTTGCCTCCAGTGAGCCTGATTTTTATTAGTATCCCGAAGCGTTGCCCCCTGAGCTTCTGTGACACTGTGCTTGTTTTGTGGGCAGAGGGTGTGAATCTCATGCTGATATACCCCTACGAGTCGATGGCGCTCGGGGTCGGCGCATTGTTGATCGCCCTACCAGGTGCGCAAAACACAGCTACCCCGGCCCAACATTATTCTGCCAACTGCTGTGCGCCAATGCCGGTCACTTACATGCCTGTGGACTTGCTGGGCAGCCACTCGAGGCCTGCTGTACCGCTCCACCCTGGGGAGGTTCCGCAGCGAGGAGGTAGGGCATATTATGAAGCATTTGCGTGAATTTCACTTCGAAGAGGCGTACCTTGCCATTGCGATTGCCATCGGGAGAAGCGACCTGATACCTGTCCTGCTAGTTTGCAGGCCATTTTCCGCACAAGCCAGCGCCAGGCAGAGGCGCTGAAATCAACTCTGGAGAGCGCCTCCAAGCAAGGGGCCGCGCTCACTGAGTCGAAGGTGACATAACTATCCATGTGTCATTTCATACGTTTACAGCGATTCAATGAACACATGTCATAAAATTCTCCTGTGCCAACACAGAATACCGGTCTTCAAGAGGTACAGCAAGGAATGGCAAAGCTGAAAAGCGCAAGCCGCGAGCTTCAGAAGCTGAGTAAGCCCCCTTTCCCCCCCTTTTCAATCTTTGCAATGGTACACACCTGTCACATCCCCATGACCCTTCCATCAGACGATATGCTCCAGGAACAGCACAGAGTATCAGAAACAAACTGGCATAGTATGTGATAAAACTATACCCAGCACGTGGTTCTGGAGCCTCGCGCAGGCAGCGTTAAGTTGCAGACACCATCATCGCCAGCAGCCTCATTGCTGCCAAGGCCTTGTACAGACATACACACATGATGTCAGAGCCCTGTGCTGCGCCAGTGGCGACAACGGCTGATGACGCCAACAGAGACCAGAAGGCTAGCAGTGCCTGCTTTGACTGCTGGCATGTGGAGGCAACAGCTGCACACCGCGGTGGCAGACGCCGCCAGCGCCGCTGGCCACAGGTCTAGTGATGTCTGGCCAGAACTCTGCCACGTGGTTCTAGAGCTGCGCCCGGGCAGTACGATGGCTGTCACTATCGCCACCGACATCAATGAGGCTGGCAATGCCTTGTACGGACACAGGCAAATACCGCCGCATTCCACATAAATTCCGAGACAAGGCGGCGCCGGCCACACCACCGCAAATTTCTTCTGCGGAGCTCAGCACATGATGTCAGATCTGTGTGCCAGTGGCGACAGAGGCTGACGATGCTTGAAATGCATGCAACCAGCCTGTCACTCCCTGCACTGTGTGTTGACACGTGGATTTTGAGCCTCATGGAAAGGCGGCAATGAAGGCTGGTGCCATCAGCACCAGTGACCACAAGGCTGGCCATGCCCGCTGCTGAGCGTGGCACGTGATGCCGCAGCTGTGCACGTGTGCCGACGGAGGCTGACGACGCCAACAGTGCCCAGCAACAAAGCTGGCGGTGCCTGGCGTGAGGGCCGACATGTGGTTTCGGAGCCGCGCACGAGCGGCGACAAAGCGTCATGCCACCAGCCCTGGCGGCATCGGGCCTGGCCATGCCCGCTGCTGAGCGTGGCACTCTTTGCCGCAGCTGTGCCGGTGTGGCGAAGGAGGCTGACGACGCCAACGGTGCCCAGCAACAACGCTGGCGGTACTTCCCACAGAGGCCCACATGTGGTTTTGGACCCGCGCACAGGCGGCGACAAAGCGTCACGTCACCAGCGCTGGCAGGCCCGAGGCTGGCCATGCTCACTGCTGAGCGCAGCATGTGATGCAGCAGCTGTGCGGTGGCGACTGAGGCTGACGACGCCAACAAAGCCCCGCAACAAGGCTGGCTGGGCCTGGCATGTGGTTTTGGAGCCGCGCACAGGCGGCGACAAAGCATCACGTCACCAGCCCTGGCGGCATCGGGCCTGGCCATGCCCGCTACTGAGTGCAGTACATTTAACAGCAGCCGCGTGAGTGTGGCGACGGATGCTGACGACGTTAAAAGTGCCTGTCAACAAGGCTATCGGTACCAACCGCGGAGGCCAAAATGTGGTTTTGGAGCCGCGCACAGGCGGCGACAAAGCGTCAGGTCACCAGCCCTGGCGGCATCGGGCCTGGCCATGCCCGCTGCTGAGTGCAGTACATGAAACATCAGCCGCGCGTGTGTGGCGACGGAGGCTGACGACGCCAACGGTCCCTGTCATCAAGGCTGGCGGTACTTACCGCGGAGGCCGACATGTGGTTTTGGAGCCACGCACAGGCGGAGACAAAGCGTCACGTCACAAGCCCTGGCGGCATCGGGCCTGGCCATGCCTGCTGCTGAGCGTGGCACTCTTTGCCGCAGCTGTGCGCATGTGACGACGGAGGCTGACAACGCCAACGGTGCCCAGCAACAAGACTGGCGGGCTCTTTGCCGCAGCTGTTCGCATGTGGCGACGGAGGCTGACGACGCCAGCGGTGCCCAGCAACAAGACTGGCGGGACTTCCCGCAGAGGCCGAAATGTGGTGTTGGACCCGCGCACAGGCGGCGACAAAGCGTCACGTCACCAGCGCCGGTGGCCTCGAGGCTGACCATGCTCACTGCTGAGCGTGGCACTCTTTGACGCAGCTGTGCGGGTGTGGCGACAGAGGCTGACGACGCCAACAGTGCCCAGCAACGAGGCTGGCGGTGCCTGGCGTGAGGACCGACATGTGGTTTTGGAGCCGCGCACGAGCGGCGACAAAGCGTGACGTCACCAGCGTTGGCAGCCTCGAGGCTGGCCATGCTCACTGCTGAGCGTGGCACACTTTGCCGCAGCTGTGAGCGCGTGGCGACGGAGGCTGATGACGCCAACGGTGCTCAGCAACAAGGCTGGCGCTGCCTGGCGTGAGGGCCGACATGTGGTTTTGGAGCCGCGCACAGGCGGCAAACAAGGCGTCACGCCACCAGCCCTGGCGGCATCGGGCCTGGCCATGCCCGCTGCTGAGCGTGGCACTCTTCGCCGCAGCTGTGCGGGTGTGGCGACGGAGGCTGACGACGCCAACAGTGCCCAGCCACAAGGCTGGCGGTGCCTGGCGTGAGGGCGGACATGTGGTTTTGGAGCCGCGCACAGGCAGCGACAAGGCGTCACGCCACCAGCCCTGGCGGCATCGGGCCTGGCCATACCCGCTGCTGAGCGTGGCACTCTTTGCCGCAGCTGTGCGCGCGTGGCGACGGAGGCTGACGACGCCAACGGTGCTCAGCAACAAGGCTGGCGGTGCTTGGCGTGAGGGCCGACATGTGGTTTTGGAGCCGCGCACAGGCACGACAAAGCGTCACGCCACAAGCCCTGGCGGCATCGGGCCTGGCCATGCCCGCTGCTGAGCGTGGCACTCTTTGCCGCAGCTGTGCGCGTGTGGCGACGCAGGCTAACGACGCCAACGGTGCCCAGCAACAAGGCTGGCGGTACTTACCGCAGAGGCCGAAATGTGGTTTTGGAGCCGCGCACAGGCGGCGACAAAGCGTCACGTCACCAGCGCCGGTGGCCTCGAGGCTGACCATGCTCACTGCTGAGCGTGGCACTCTTTGCCGCAGCTGTGCGGGTGTGGCGACGGAGGCTGATGACGCCAACGGTGCTCAGCAACAAGGCTGGCTGGGCCTGGCGTGAGGGCCGACATGTGGTTTTGGAGCCGCGCACAGGCGGCGACAAAGCGTCACGCCACCAGCCTTCGCGGCATCGGGCCTGGCCATGCCCGCTGCTGAGCGTGGCACTCTTTGCCGCAGCTGTGCCGGCGTGGCGACGGAGGCTGACGACGCCAACGGTGCCCAGCAACGAGGCTGGCGGTACTTCCCACAGAGGCCCACATGTGGTTTTGGAGCCGCGCACAGGCGGCGACAAAGCGTCACGTCACCAGCGCTGGCAGGCCCGAGGCTGGCCATGCTCACTGCTGAGCGCAGCATGTGATGCAGCAGCTGTGCGGTGGCGACTGAGGCTGACGACGCCAACAAAGCCCCGCAACAAGGCTGGCTGGGCCTGGCATGTGGTTTTGGAGCTGCGCACAGGCGGCGACAAAGCATCACGTCACCAGCCCTGGCGGCATCGGGCCTGGCCATGCCCGCTACTGAGTGCAGTACATTTAACAGCAGCCGCGCGTGTGTGGCGACGGAGGCTGACGACGCCAACGGTCCCTGTCATCAAGGCTGGCGGTACTTACCGCGGAGGCCGACATGTGGTTTTGGAGCCACGCACAGGCGGAGACAAAGCGTCACGTCACAAGCCCTGGCGGCATCGGGCCTGGCCATGCCTGCTGCTGAGCGTGGCACTCTTTGCCGCAGCTGTGCGCATGTGACGACGGAGGCTGACCACGCCAACGGTGCCCAGCAACAAGACTGGCGGGCTCTTTGCCGCAGCTGTTCGCATGTGGCGACGGAGGCTGACGACGCCAACGGTGCCCAGCAACAAGACTGGCGGGACTTCCCGCAGAGGCCGAAATGTGATCTTGGACCCGCGCACAGGCGGCGACAAAGCGTCACGTCACCAGCGCCGGTGGCCTCGAGGCTGACCATACTCACTGCTGAGCGTGGCACTCTTTGACGCAGCTGTGCGGGTGTGGCGACAGAGGCTGACGACGCCAACAGTGCCCAGCAACGAGGCTGGCGGAGCCTGGCGTGAGGACCGACATGTGGTCTTGGAGCCGCGCACGAGCGGCAACAATTTGTCAGGTCACCAGCGCCGGCAGCCTCGAAGCTGGCCATGCTCACTGCTGAGCGCAGCATGTGATGCAGCAGCTGTGCGGTGGCGACTAAGGCTGACGACGCCAACAAAGCCCCGCAACAAGGCTGGCTGGGCCTAACATGTGGTTTTGGAGTCGCGCACAGGCGGCGACAAAGCATCACGTCACCAGCCCTGGCGGCATCGGGCCTGGCCATGCCCGCTACTGAGTGCAGTACATTTAACAGCAGCCGCGTGAGTGTGGCGACGGATGCTGACGACGTTAAAAGTGCCTGTCAACAAGGCTATCGGTACTTACCGCGGAGGCCGAAATGTGGTTTTGGAGCCACGCACAGGCAGAGACAAAGCGTCACGTCACAAGCCCTGGCGGCATGGGGCCTGGCCATGCCTGCTGCTGAGCGTGGCACTCTTTGCCGCAGCTGTGCGCATGTGACCACGGAGGCTGACAACGCCAACGGTGCCCAGCAACAAGACTGGCGGGCTCTTTGCCGCAGCTGTTCGCATGTGGCGACGGAGGCTGACGACGCCAACGGTGCCCAGCAACAAGACTGGCGGGACTTCCCGCAGAGGCCGAAATGTGATCTTGGACCCGCGCACAGGCGGCGACAAAGCGTCACGTCACCAGCGCCGGTGGCCTCGAGGCTGACCATACTCACTGCTGAGCGTGGCACTCTTTGACGCAGCTGTGCGGGTGTGGCGACAGAGGCTGACGACGCCAACAGTGCCCAGCAACGAGGCTGGCGGTGCCTGGCGTGAGGACCGACATGTGGTCTTGGAGCCGCGCACGAGCGGCAACAATTTGTCAGGTCACCAGCGCCGGCAGCCTCGAAGCTGGCCATGCTCACTGCTGAGCGCAGCAGGTGATGCAGCAGCTGTGCGGTGGCGACGGAGGCTGACGACGCCAACAAAGCCCCGCAACAAGGCTGGCTGGGCCTAACATGTGGTTTTGGAGTCGCGCACAGGCGGCGACAAAGCATCACGTCACCAGCCCTGGCGGCATCGGGCCTGGCCATGCCCGCTACTGAGTGCAGTACATTTAACAGCAGCCGCGTGAGTGTGGCGACGGATGCTGACGACGTTAAAAGTGCCTGTCAACAAGGCTATCAATACCAACCGCGGAGGCCGAAATGTGGTTTTGGAGCCACGCACAGGCGGAGACAAAGCGTCACGTCACAAGCCCTGGCGGCATGGGGCCTGGCCATGCCTGCTGCTGAGCGTGGCACTCTTTGCCGCAGCTGTGCGCATGTGACGACGGAGGCTGACAACGCCAACGGTGCCCAGCAACAAGACTGGCGGGCTCTTTGCCGCAGCTGTTCGCATGTGGCGACGGAGGCTGACGACGCCAACGGTGCCCAGCAACAAGACTGGCGGGACTTCCCGCAGAGGCCGAAATGTGGTCTTGGACCCGCGCACAGGCGGCGACAAAGCGTCACGTCACCAGCGCCGGTGGCCTCGAGGCTGACCATGCTCACTGCTGAGCGTGGCACTCTTTGACGCAGCTGTGCGGGTGTGGCGACAGAGGCTGACGACGCCAACAGTGCCCAGCAACGAGGCTGGCGGAGCCTGGCGTGAGGGCCGACATGTGGTCTTGGAGCCGCGCACGAGCGGCAACAATTTGTCAGGTCACCAGCGCCGGCAGCCTCGAGGCTGGCCATGCTCACTGCTGAGCGCAGCATGTGATGCAGCAGCTGTGCGGTGGCGACTGAGGCTGACGACGCCAACAAAGCCCGGCAACAAGGCTGGCGGTGCTTGGCGTGGGGGCCGACATCTGGTTTTGGAGCCGCGCACAGGCAGCGACAAAGCATCACATCACCAGCCCTGGCGGCATCGGGCCTGGCCATGCCCGCTACTGAGTGCAGTACATGAAACAGCAGCGGCTCGCGTGTAGCGCGGAGGCTGACGACGCCAATGGTGCCCAGCCACAAGGCTATCAGTACCCACCGCGGAGGCCGAATTGTGGTGTTGGAGCTGTGCACAGGCGGCGACAAAGCGTCACGCCAACAGCGCCGGCGGCCTTGTGGCTGGCCATGCTCACTGCTGAGCGTGGCACACTTTGCCGCAGCTGTGCGCGCGTGGCAACGGAGGCTGACGACGCCAACAGTGCCCAGCCACAAGGCTGGCAGTACTTACCGCAGAGGCCGAAATGTGGTTTTGGACCCGCGCACAGGCGGCGACAAAGCGTCACGCCACCAGCGCCGGTGGCCTCGAGGCTGGCCATGCTCACTGCTGAGTGCAGTACACTTTGCCGCAGCTGTGCGCGTGCAGCGACGGAGGCTGACGACGCCAACAGTGCCCAGCCACAAGGCTGGCGGTGCCTGGCGTGAGGGCCGAAATGTGGTTTTGGAGCCGCGCACAGGCGGCGACAAAGCGTCACGCCACCAGCCCTGGCGGCATCGGGCCTGGCCATGCCCGCTGCTGAGCATGGCACACTTTGCCGCAGCTGTGCGGGTGTGGCAACGGAGGCTGACGTCGCCATCGGTGCCCAGCAACAAGGCTGGCGGTACTTACCGCAGAGGCCGAAATGTGGTTTCGTAGCACAGGCGGCGACAAAGCGTCACGCCACCAGCCCTGGCGGCATCGGGCCTGGCCATGCCCGCTACTGAGTGCAGTACATGAAACAGCAGCGGCTCGCGTGTAGCGCGGAGGCTGACGACGCCAACAGTGCCCAGCCACAAGGCTATCAGTACCAACCGCGGAGGCCGACATGTGGTGTTGGAGCTGTGCACAGGCGGCGACAAAGCGTCACTCCATCAGCGCCGGCGGCCTTGTGGCTGGCCATGCTCACTGCTGAGCGTGGCACACTTTGCCGCAGCTGTGCGCGCATGGCAACGGAGGCTGACGACGCCAACGGTGCCCAGCCACAAGGCTGGCAGTACTTACCGCAGAGGCCGAAATGTGGTGTTGGACCTGCGCACAGGCGGCGACAAAGCGTGACGTCACCAGCGCCGGTGGCCTCGAGGCTGGCCATGCTCACTGCTGAGCGTGGCACTCTTTGCCGCAGCTGTGCGCGTGTGGCGACCGAGGCTGACGACGCCAACAGTGCCCAGCCATAAGGCTGGCGGTGCCTGGCGTGAGGGCCGACATGTGGTTTTGGAGCCGCGCACAGGCGGCGACAAAGCGTCACGCCACCAGCCCTGGCGGCATCGGGCCTGGCCATGCCCGCTGCTGAGCGTGGCACTCTTTCCCGCAGCTGTGCGCGCGTGGGGACGGAGGCTGACGTCGCCAACGGTGCCCAGCAACAAGGCTGGCGGTACTAACCGCAGAGGCCGAAATGTGGTTTCGGAGCCACGCACAGGCGGCGACAAAGCGTCACGTCACCAGCGCCGGTGGCCTCGAGGCTGGCCATGCTCACTGCTGAGCGTGGCACTCTTTGACGCAGCTGTGCGCATGTGGCGACGCAGGCTGACGACACCAACAGTGCCCAGGCACAAGGCTGGCGGTGCCTGGCGTGAGGGCCGACATGTGGTTTTGGAGCCGCGCACAGGCGGCGACAAAGCGTCACGTCACCAGCGCCGGTGGCCTCGAGGCTGGCCATGCCCGCTGCTGAGCGTGACACTCTTCGCCGCAGCTGTGCAGGTGTGGCGACGGAGGCTGACGACGCCAACAGTGCCCAGCCACAAGGCTGGCGGTGCCTGGCGTGAGGGCCGACATGTGGTTTTGGAGCCACGCACAGGCGGCGACAAAGCGTCACGCCACCAGCCCTGGCGGCATCGGGCCTGGCCATACCCGCTGCTGAGCATGGCACTCTTTGCCGCAGCTGTGCGCGCGTGGCAACGGAGGCTGACGACGCCAACGGTGCCCAGCCACAAGGCTGGCGGTGCCTGGCGTGAGAGCGGACATGTGGTTTTGGAGCCGCGCACAGGCGGCGACAAAGCGTCACGCCACCAGCCCTGGCGGCATCGGGCCTGGCCATGCCCGCTGCTGAGTGTGGCACTCTTTGCCGCAGCTGTGCGCGCGTGGCGACGGAGGCTGACGACGCCAACGGTGCCCAGCAACAAGGCTGGCGGTACTTACCGCAGAGGCCAAAATGTGGTTTTGGAGCCGCGCACAGGCGGCGACAAAGTGTCACGTCACCAGCGCCGGTGGCCTCGAGGCTGGCCATGCCCGCTGCTGAGCGTGGCACTCTTTGCCGCAGCTGTGCTCGTGTGGCGACGGAGGCTGATGACGCCAACGGTGCTCAGCAACAAGGCTGGCTGGGCCTGGCATGAGGGCCGACATGTGGTTTTGGAGCCGCGCACAGGCGGCGACAAAGCGTCACGCCACCAGCCCTGGCGGCATCGGGCCTGGCCATGCCCGCTGCTGAGCGTGGCACTCTTTGCCGCAGCTGTGCGCGCGTGGCGACGCAGGCTGACAACGCCAACGGTGCCCAGCAACAAGGCTGGCGGTACTTACCGCAGAGGCCGAACTGTGGTTTTGGAGCCGCGCACAGGCGGCAACAAAGCGTCACGTCACCAGCGCCGGTGGCCTCGAGGCTGGCCATGCCCGCTGCTGAGCGTGGCACTCTTCGCCGCAGCTGTGCGGGTGTGGCGACGCAGGGTGACAACGCCAACGGTGCCCAGCCACAAGGCTGGCTGGGCCTGGCGTGAGGGCCGACATGTGGTTTTGGAGCCACGCACAGGCGGCGACAAAGCGTCACGCCACCAGCCCTGGCCATACCCTATATCGGGCCTGGCCATACCCGCTGCTGAGCATGGCACTCTTTGCCGCACCTGTGTGCGCGTGGCGACGGAGGCTGACGACGCCAACGGTGCCCAGCCACAAGGCTGGCGGTGCCTGGCGTGAGGGCCGACATGTGGTTTTGGAGCCGCGCACAGGCGGCGACAAAGCGTCACGCCACCAGCCCTGGCGGCATCGGGCCTGGCCATGCCCGCTGCTGAGCGTGGCACTCTTTGCCGCAGCTGTGCGGGTGTGGCGACGAAGGCTGATGACGCCAACGGTGCCCAGCAACAAGGCTGGCTGGGCCTGGCGTGAGGGCCGACATGTGGTTTTGGAGCCGCGCACAGGCGGCGACAAAGCGTCACGCCACCAGCCCTGGCGGCATCGGGCCTGGCCATGCCCGCTGCTGAGCGTGGCACGTGATGCCGCAACTGTGCACGTGTGCCGACGGAGGCTGACGACGCCAACAGTGCCCAGCCACAAGGCTGGCGGTGCCTGGCATGAGGACCGACATGTGGTTTTGGAGCCACGCACATGCGGCAACAACGCGTCACGTCACCAGCCCTGGCGGCATCGGGCCTGGCCATGCCCGCTGCTGAGCGTGGCACTCTTTGCCGCAGCTGTGCGCGTGTGGCGACGGAGGCTGACAACGCCAACGGTGCCCAGCCACAAGGTTGGCAGTACTTACCGCAGAGGCCGAAATGTGGTTTTGGAGCCGCGCACAGGCGGCGACAAAGCGTGACGTCACCAACGCCGGTGGCCTCAAGGCTGGCCATGCCCGCTGCTGAGCGTGACACTCTTCGCCGCAGCTGTGCGGGTGTGGCGACGGAGGCTGACGACGCCAACGGTGCCCAGCAACAAGGCTGGCGGTACTTACCGCAAAGGCCGAAATGTGGTTTTGGAGCCGCGCACAGGCGGCGACAAAGTGTCACGTCACCAGCGCCGGTGGCCCCGAGGCTGGCCATGCTCGCTGCTCAGCGTGGCACTCTTTGCCGCAGCTGTGCACGTGTGCCGACGGAGGCTGACGACGCCAACAGTGCCCAGCCACAAGGCTGGCGGTGCCTGGCATGAGGGCCGACATGTGGTTTTGGAGCCGCGCACATGCGGCGACAAAGCGTGACGTCACCAGCGCCGGTGGCCTCGAGGCTGGCCATGCCCGCTGCTGAGCGTGGCACTCTTTGCCGCAGCTGTGCGCGCGTGGCGACGGAGGCTGAGAACGCCAACGGTGCTCAGCAACAAGGCTGGCGGTACTTACCGCAGAGGCCGAAATGTGGTTTTGGAGCCGCGCACAGGCGGCGACAAAGTATCACGTCACCAGCGCCGGTGGCCCCGAGGCTGGCCATGCCCGCTGCTGAGCGTGGCACGTGATGCCGCAGCTGTGCTCGTGTGGCGACGCAGGCTGACAACGCCAACAGTGCCCAGCAACAAGGCTGGCTGGGCCTGGCGTGAGGGCCGACATGTGGTTTTGGAGCCGCACAGGCGGCGACAAAGCGTCACGCCACCAGCCCTGGCGGCATCAGGCCTGGCCATGCCGGCTGCTCAGCGTGGCACTCTTTGCCGCAGCTGTGCGCGCGTGGCGACGGAGGCTGACGACGCCAACAGTGCCCAGCCACAAGGCTGGCGGTGCCTGGCATGAGGGCCGACATGTGGTTTTGGAGCCGCGCACATGCGGCGACAAAGCGTGACGTCACCAGCGCCGGTGGCCTCGAGGCTGGCCATGCCCGCTGCTGAGCGTGGCACTCTTTGCCGCAGCTGTGCGCGCGTGGCGACGGAGGCTGAGAACGCCAACGGTGCTCAGCAACAAGGCTGGCGGTACTTACCGCAGAGGCCGAAATGTGGTTTTGGAGCCGCGCACGAGCGGCGACAAAGTGTCACGTCACCAGCGCCGGTGGCCCCGAGGCTGGCCATGCCCGCTGCTGAGCGTGGCACTCTTTGCCGCAGCTGTGCTCGTGTGGCGACGCAGGCTGACAACGCCAACAGTGCCCAGCAACAAGGCTGGCTGGGCCTGGCGTGAGGGCCGACGTGTGGTTTTGGAGCCGCACAGGCGGCGACAAAGCGTCACGCCACCAGCCCTGGCGGCATCGGGCCTGGCCATGCCCGCTGCTGAGCGTGGCACTCTTTGCCGCAGCTGTGCACGTGTGCCGACGGAGGCTGACGACGCCAACAGTGCCCAGCCACAGGGCTGGCAGTGCCTGGCGTGAGGACCGACATGTGGTTTTGGAGCCGCGCACAGGCGGCAACAATGCGTCACGTCACCAGCCCTGGCGGCATCGGGCCTGGCCATGCCCGCTGCTGAGCGTGGCACTCTTTGCCGCAGCTGTGCGCGTGTGGCGACGGAGGCTGACAACGCCAACGGTGCCCAGCAACAAGGCTGGCAGTACTTACCGCAGAGGCCGAAATGTGGTTTGGAGCCGCGCACAGGCGGCGACAAAGCGTCACGTCACCAGCGCCGGTGGCCTCGAGGCTGGCCATGCCCGCTGCTGAGCGTGGCACTCTTCGCCGCAGCTGTGTGGGTGTGGCGACAGAGGCTGATGACGCCAATGGTGCTTAGCAACAAGGCTGGCTGGGCCTGGCATGAGGGCCGACATGTGGTTTTGGAGCCGCGCACAGGAGGCGACAAAGCGTCACGCCACCAGCCCTGGCGGCATCGGGCCTGGCCATGCCCGCTGCTGAGCGTGGCACTCTTTGCCGCAGCTGTGCGCATGTGGCGACGGAGGGTGACGACGCCAACGGTGCCCAGCAACAAGGCTGGCGGTACTTACCGCAGAGGCCGAAATGTGGTTTTGGAGCCGCGCACAGGCGGCGACAAAGCGTCACGCCACCAGCCCTGGCGGCATCGGGCCTGGCCATGCCCGCTGCTGAGCGTGGCACTCTTTGCCGCAGCTGTGCGCGCGTGGCAACGCAGGCTAACGACGCCCACGGTGCCCAGCAACAAGGCTGGCGGTACTTACCGCAGAGGCCGAAATGTGGTTTTGGAGCCGCGCACAGGCGGCGACAAAGCGTCACGTCACCAGCGCCGGTGGCCCCGAGGCTGGCCATGCCCGCTGCTGAGCGTGGCACTCTTCGCCGCAGCTGTGCGGGTGTGGCGACGCAGGCTGACAACGCCAACGGTGCCCAGCAACAAGGCTGGCTGGGCCTGGCATGAGGGCCGACGTGTGGTTTTGGAGCCGCGCACAGGCGGCAAACAAAGCGGCAGTGTGCTCACTGCTGGGCGTGGCACACTTTGCCGCAGCTGTGCGCGTGTGGCGACGGATGCTGGATACGCCAACGGTGCCCAGCAACATGGCTGGCTGCGCCTGGCGTGAGGACCGACATGTGGTTTTGGAGCCACGCACAGGCGGCGACAAAGCGTCACGCCACCAGCCCTGGCGGCATCGGGCCTGGCCATGCCCGCTGCTGAGCGTGGCACTCTTTGCCGCAGCTGTGCACGTGTGCCGACGGAGGCTGACGACGCCAAAAGTGCCCAGCCACAAGGCTAGCGGTGCCTGGCGTGAGGGCCGACATGTGGTTTTGGAGCCACGCACATGCGGCGACAACGCGTCACGTCACCAGCCCTGGCGGCATCGGGCCTGGCCATGCCCGCTGCTGAGCGTGGCACTCTTCGCCGCAGCTGTGCGCATGTGGCGACGGAGGCTGACGACGCCAACAGTGCCCAGCAACAAGGCTGGCGGTACTTACCGCAGAGGCCGAAATGTGGTTTTGGAGCCGCGCACAGGCGGCGACAAAGCGTCACGCCACCAGCCCTGGCGGCATCGGGCCTGGCCATGCCCGCTGCTGAGCGTGGCACTCTTTGCCGCAGCTGTGCGCGCGTGGTGTCGCAGGCTAACGACGCCAACGGTGCCCAGCAACAAGGCTGGCGGTACTTACCGCAGAGGCCGAAATGTGGTTTTGGAGCCGCGCACAGGCGGCGACAAAGCGTCACGCCACCAGCCCTGGCGGCATCGGGCCTGGCCATGCCCGCTGCTGAGCGTGGCACTCTTTGCCGCAGCTGTGCGGGTGTGGCGACGGAGGCTGACGACGCCAACGGTGCCCAGCCACAAGGCTGGCGGTGCCTGGCGTGAGGGCCGACGTGTGGTTTTGGAGCCGCGCACAGGCGGCAAACAAAGCGGCAGTGTGCTCACTGCTGGGCGTGGCACACTTTGCCGCAGCTGTGCGCGTGTGGCGACGGATGCTGGATACGCCAACGGTGCCCAGCAACATGGCTGGCTGCGCCTGGCGTGAGGGCCGACATGTGGTTTTGGAGCCGCGCACAGGCGGCAAACAAAGCGTCATGCCACCAGCGCCAGCGGCCACGGGCTGGCCATGCTCACTGCTGAATATGGCACACTGTGCCGCAGCTGTGCGCGTGTTGCGACGGAGGCTGACGACGCCAGCGGTGCCCAGCAACAAGGCTGGCGGTGCCTAGATTGATGGCCAACATTCGGTTTTGGAGCCGCGCACAGGCGGCGACAAAGCGTCACGCCACCAGCCCTGGCGGCATCGGGCCTGGCCATGCCCGCTGCTGAGCGTGGCACTCTTCGCCGCAGCTGTGCGCATGTGGCGACGGAGGCTGACGACGCCAACAGTGCCCAGCAACAAGGCTGGCGGTACTTACCGCAGAGGCCGAAATGTGGTTTTGGAGCCGCGCACACGCGGCGACAAAGCGTCACGCCACCAGCCCTGGCGGCATCGGGCCTGGCCATGCCCGCTGCTGAGCGTGGCACTCTTTGCCGCAGCTGTGTGCGCGTGGCGACGCAGGCTAACGACGCCAACGGTGCCCAGCAACAAGGCTGGCAGTACTTACCGCAGAGGCCAAAATGTGGTTTTGGAGCCGCGCACAGGCGGCGACAAAGCGTCACGCCACCAGCCCTGGCGGCATCGGCCCTGGCCATGCCCGCTGCTGAGCGTGGCACTCTTTGCCGCAGCTGTGCGGGTGTGGCGACGGAGGCTGACGACGCCAACAGTGCCCAGCCACAAGGCTGGCGGTGCCTGGCGTGAGGGCCGACGTGTGGTTTTGGAGCCGCGCACAGGCGGCAAACAAAGCGGCAGTGTGCTCACTGCTGGGCGTGGCACACTTTGCCGCAGCTGTGCCGGTGTGGCGACGGATGCTGGATACGCCAACGGTGCCCAGCAACATGGCTGGCTGCGCCTGGCGTGAGGGCCGACATGTGGTTTTGGAGCCGCGCACAGGCGGCAAACAAAGCGTCATGCCACCAGCGCCAGCGGCCACGGGCTGGCCATGCTCACTGCTGAATGTGGCACACTGTGCCGCAGCTGTGCGCGTGTTGCGACGGAGGCTGGAGACGCCAGCGGTGCCCAGCAACAAGGCTGGCGGTGCCTAGATTGATGGCCAACATTCGGTTT
The DNA here is from genome assembly GCA_006384855.1 of Tetraselmis striata. NCBI lineage: Eukaryota > Viridiplantae > Chlorophyta > Chlorodendrophyceae > Chlorodendrales > Chlorodendraceae > Tetraselmis > Tetraselmis striata. The sequence continues at coordinate 244,360 of VCJN01001846.1, forward strand.
TGGAGCCGCGCACAGGCGGCGACAAAGCGCGTCATGCCACCAGCGCCGGCAGCCTCGAGGCTGGCCATGCCCGCTGCTGAGTGCAGGGCATGATACCGCAGCCGCGCGCGTGTAGCGACGGATGCTGACGACGTTAAAAGCGCCTGTCAAAAAGGCTGACAATACCAGCCGTGGGGGGGGCGAAATGTGGTTTTGGAGCTGTGCACAGTCGGCGACAAAGTGTCACGCCACTACCAGACCATGATATAGCAGGCTGATCTCAGAACATGATATAGCAGCTGTGCGCTCGTGATGACGGAGGCTGACGACGCCACTGGTGCCCGTCAACAAGGCTGGCGGTATCTGGCTTGCGGGCTGGCAGCATGTCGGACCTGTGCATTGGCATTGACAGCCAGTTTTAGTGTTTATTTTCGAACACACCTGCGGTGTTGACTCATTGTGGGACAGCTGTTCTGGCAGCAACAGTGGCAACGGTCAATGTTATACGATGAGAAGACAACAATGGCATTTAGCATCCTAGCATGTCCTGATGCTCGTGCTATGCGAAATCTCTGACTGGATTATGCTATCTGGTGTATGTGTGTCAACCCTATAGGCACCACTACGGCATCGGCAGAACTTCAGGCAGAGGAGATGATGAGACAGCTGAGGCGCCTGCGCAGTCAGGACGCGCTGAAGCTTCGTATGGAAGTAGCGGAGTACAAGGTGTGTAATCATTGGTATTGCACTTCGTGTGCGAAGCTGCGTTGTGCCTTTGGCAGCTGGAGGATTGACATGTTTGTTGTCATCTCTCCTCATTGATTAAGTCGGTTTGTTGCATTTCTGTAGGCTGGGCTAGCAAAGCAGAAAAAAGCGACTGCCCGCGACTACAACCAGCTGCTATCCAAGGGCTATGCCTGAAGGCCGAAGCAACTTTTCAGGATGGGGAAAAGGGCCACGACTTGTGTTCGCCTAGCAGGCACCTGGGCGAGACCTGTTGGGGGCTGGCAGGGCGGTCATCTTCCATGGACAGACCTGCTATGCCCCCCTTGAACACCCTCTCTTATTAGCGTTCGAAGGGGTGCTCGATGCGGACCTCGCTTACAGTCAAGTGTTTTGTGAATCAACTCATCTTACATGTCACGGTTGTGCCGCCATCGAAGTGCATGCTGGGTGTTATGCTGTAGCTATCACTACAACTCGTTTGCAGCATGCCAAGCGCTAGCTAGCGCCTCCACGTGGACACAATTAATGGTTGGTTTCAGAAGTGCAGCTGCTTGCGCACAGCGGGAACCCTGCTCGGGCCTCCTGCTGGCCTGGCTGGCACTGTCCTGGGCCTTGACGGCACAGGTTGCTGAGGCGGCACATCCTCCCCAGCCCGCAGGCCATGGCGATGGGCAGACCTAGCGCGCATGCGGTCCAGCATGCTGGCGAGCTGGGTCTGCGCATCCATTTCCGGCTCCTCCTGCGACTGTGTGCTGAGGTTGGGGGTGCTCTGCCTGACACCGCGCTGGGAGGGCCGCTGGCTGGCGGCTCTTCCTTGAACCTCCTTGCCGCCTTCCCCGCCTGAAGTCTCCACCCTGCTGCCCTCTGCACCTTCCGGCGGCATATCCTGTCTCAGCGGGCGCGGGCACTGTTCCGGGACATTGTATGGTCTCCAGAACCGGTACTCTTCATCTGGCTCGGGTTTATATGGCATCAAATAGTTGGGGCGTGCGTAACTGTCTCGGGGTACTGGGCTCTGCTCGGGCGTGCCGGACGATGCCACAGGGGTGCCTGGAGACCTCCGTCTCGCTTTCACTGCCCTGCTGGTTCTGCCAGAGCCGGCCTTCGCAAGCTTGCGCTTGACAGGCGTGGCGCGGTGATGGCCAACTTGCGTCACGGCCTTGCCTTTGCCCTTGGCCGCCCTGCCACTGCTGTTTAGAGGCGCTTCGCTGGCCGGCGACTTGCGCTTGGCTGCCCCTTGTGATGAATTGGGCGCGGCCGCGCCACTAGCCGATGTTGTGTTCGCCTCAGTCGCCACCGCCTGGCTGAGCACTGGCATCATGTGCGTCTCTCCGGCAGCCACCCTGCCATGTCCGTTTGCGCGCTCAGGGGCAGCCATGGGCTGGGGATTGGCCATTGCAGCCAAAGCATGGGCCACAAACATTTCGCCACGTGATTGCCTGCGCAAGAGTGCGCCCCTGGGAGCGATCCCTGCGGCCGCAGGTGCAGTCGGCCGTTCCGGTCTCGCGGTCTGACCACATGTGTGCACGTCGCTGTTGAGCGGTGCTGGGGGTGCGTGGACATCCTCTTTGCTGACGCTGGACGAGGGTTGCCAGCTGGATGTGGCAGCCGAGGGCGCAGGCTGGATCTCCGGGCGCCCCCCTGGAGGGTTTCTGGCTGGATGTGGCGCGAGCGCAGCTGTTTGGCCGCCGCTGGGCACGTCGCCGTCAGTAGCTTCCGGACCAGGCTTCTCTGCCTCCTCAATGCTGTTGCTCTCCTCGTCATCGGACGACGATTCCACCACGTCTGCAACCACGGGAATCTTGGGCAGGGCAGCTTCCCCTGCAGACCGCTCCTGTTGCTCCATCTCCTCGCCTTCCGCCCTTTCGTCCTCCTCCTCCTCAGTGATGCTGCTCTCCTCGTCATTGTACGGCGATTCCACCACGTCTGGAACCACGGCACTCCTAGGACGGGGGGCAGCTGCCGCTACAGACCGCTCCTCCTCCTCCTCCTCCTCCACCTCCTCTTCCTCTTCCTCCTCCCCTTCCCCCTCCTCCTCCGCCGCCTCCGCATTGTTGCCGCTCCCTTCGTCATCGGACGACGATTCCACCTCGTCTGGAACCACAGGAGTCCTAGGAAGAGGGGCATCTCTAGTTGTAGACCGCTCCTCCTCCCCCTCCCCCTCCTCCTCCTCTTCCCCCTCCTCTTCCTCCTCCTCCTCCCCTTCCCCCTCCTCCGCCTCCTCCTCACTGGTGTTGCTCTCCTCGTCATCGGATGACAATTCCACCTCGTCTGGAACCACGGGACTCTTGGGCAGGGGGGCAGCTCCCGCTGCAGACCGCACCTCCTCATCATCATCATCAGCAGCAGCAGCATCCCCATCCACCTCCTTGTCATCACTGCTGTTGTCTTCATTGGATGACAATTCCACCTCCTCAGCAGCCGCAGGATGCTCCTCCTCCATCTCCTCCTCCTCCTCCTCTTTCTCTGCCTCTTCCCCTCCCTCTGCCTCCACCTCCTCATCACCACTGTAGTTGTTGTCTTCATCACTGGATGATGATTCCGCCTCCTCTGCAACCAGCGGACTATTGGGCCGAGAAGCAACTGCACCAGCATGTCCCTCCTCCTCCTCCTCCCCGCTGCTGGATGAGGACCCGTGGTCAAACTCCTCGTCACTGCTGGAGTCCACGCTGCTGCTATCGCTGCGGTCGTCGCCGCTGGATAAGTCATCTTTGGCAGCAGCCTGCCTGCCGTCAGTTGAGGCGGCACGCGCTGGTGGGCTCCCCTCCGCATCATCCTCATCGCTGCTAGAAGATGCATTACTCACCCATTCCTCTCCGCTGCTGGATGAAGACTCGCTGCCCCCTTCCTCCTCACTGCTGGATTCCTCGCTGTCGCTGCCGCTGTTGTCTTCGCTGCTTGAGGAGTCCTTAAAAGAACCTGTGGCAGCCACTTGCTCGGGCTCCTTCAGCTCAAGTGAAGCAGTCATCACAGTGTTTGCGATGAGACCTGAGCCAGCAGTGCACAGTCCAGGAGTCATTCAAGGTTTGGCACACATACGGACAGCAAGCAGCCCAAATAGAGAGGAGGGAGGGGTGGAGGGGGTTGGGCTCACTCGCAGGGTACTCCAGACTGAAGAGGACCTTGATGCCACGCTCCTCCACAAAGATTCGGTTCCCAACCACCCTTCTACCACCCAGCTCGGAGATCCGAGCAAACAGAGGGCCACCCTCATCCCCCTGGATCTCGCTGGCGATGTAATCTGCACCAGACGCACGCAGCCTCCTCAGCCGAAAGAGCTTGCCACGCCTACAGCAGGCAGCAGCGGGCACTCCAGAAACCAGCGCGCTCACCGATTAGATCTCTGCCAGTCATTTCGCTGAGATTGGCAGGTGGGGGCAGGATGTAGTCGCCCAGATTGGTCTTCACTCTCAGCCCGGTAGGTTGGAGGGCGGGGGGTCGCAGGTTTTCCCTAGCCATTGCTGGCGGAGCTGAAGGTTCGCCTCCGCCAGGGGAGGCCATCTCTCTTCGCGCGGATCCGTATCCTGTCGCCCCAAGGACAGTTCGTCAAGTCACATACAAGTACTGGACTGCGATATGCAGAGGGGCATTGCCCTTGCAGGCCCAAGCACGGATCCGATTCGCGCTGCCGAGACGGCGTGCGTTTCTCTCTCAACCCCCGTACATGGGTTGGTATAAAAACCGAGAGGCAGGCCAACAGGAAAGCCGCCCTCGCGAAAAATCCGCCGCAACGCACATCTACCTCGGCGGGAGGGCGTTGATCTCAGATAGTGCGCTTGCCGGTGTGGCGGCTCGGCTAGGCGGGAACCGTATTCGCCCGGTGAGGGTCAATCCAGGCGCGCCGAGGGGGCGCGGGGATAAGTGGGCGCAAGCGAGGCTGAATTGCCGCTAGTGATGAACGCGCTGGTGTTGTTTTCTACCTGTATTCTGGCGCAGGGGGCGGCCGCGGAGTGATGATGTGGCGGAGGCGACGGCGGCGGCGGCGGTGATCTCCACGCAGGCACGGGGGCTTATGAAAAAAATAGCGACTACCTGTCGCGCAGCCCGGCCGCTCGTTTGAAAATATTGGGAGCAAATAAGTCGGTCCTCTTCAGGGGGAGGATAGGTAAGGATTGCCAAATCATTGGTTTATTATTGGTTCAAATTCAAAACCCTAAAAATGCCTGGTCCCAGTCACCTAAAACCCTGTAACCATGTTAACTTTGAGCCTTAACCCTTATTCCTGAACTCTTCACATAGATGGAGCGCAGCAGCGCAGCAATGCCTAATCGGACTCGCTAGTTGGGATGGGTAGCAGTGCGACACACCTGCCCACTCGTACCCCTACACCGCACCAGGGACCAGCCAGCGCGGAACGAAAGAGCCCCAATTCCTGTGCGGAAGATAGCCGCCCCCGAGACGGTGAGTGGTGGACCCGGCGGGGCCGGGCGAGGCGAAGCGGGGCGGGGCGGGGCGGGGCGGGGCCGCGTGGGGATCGCCGGGGCGCAAGGCGGACGAGGCTCCCGTGGCACTGGGCTGCGGGGGGTGGGCAGAGCGGTGGAGCCGCCCATAAGGAGAGCGTAAATGCGGGCTGGGATGGGTGCGGAGTGCAGGGGCGCGTTGGTGCCGTGCCGGCATTCCGCTTCCGCATTCCGTTGGGGGTGCCCGTCGCCTGCAAGGTTCAGCTCCTGGGTGTGATGGGATTTTGTTTAGAATTAAGGGCGAACTCTTGTAGTATCAGTTGCGGGGCCAACGCAGAAGGCGTGGCCCCATGAGACCCGCAATGGATTGTACCCTCCTTGCCTCGGACCGTCTGGTTGCGCAGTGCTGCCTGGCGCTAGTACGGATGTCTGCTAGGCTCGCCACGCAGGCAGTGCCGTGAGGTGGCACTGGGAGTGGGGCAGGGGGGGGGGGGGGGGGGGCTGTTGCAGCCGCGCCTATATGCCCTGAACAAGCTAGACCCCATCCAGGCTGTGATGTTCAGGCTGCAACGTGCGATGTGCACTTCTGTCATTTCTGTCGCGGGATGAGCTCCCCCCCGCCCCACAGCTGTGCGCGCAGACAGCGTTGCGGGAGCTGACAGCGTCATAACTGAGCCGGCGGTCCAGCAAAGTCAGCACCTCGCACCAACGCAGGAGGATGAGTGCGTCAAGGCGGTGTTGCGCTGCCGACCACTGTACACCCAGGAGATCAATGATGTGCGGTTGCGCATCGTGAATATGGACCTCATTCTTGGGCAGGTGTCGGCGCGCAACCCCGAGCTGGAAGCGCGTGAGCCGGCCAAGATGCTCACCATTGACCAGGTTTACTACTGGGACGCGATTCAGATCGGCATCTTCAACTGCCTCGGGCCGGGCGAGCTGCAGGGCATCATTCCCAGCGCCTTGAAGCACATTTTCAACCACACCGACAGTGGTGAGAACACGCAGTTTCTGGGTCGCGCCAGCTATCTTGAGATTTACAACGAGGAATTCCTGGACATGCTGTCTTTAGACCCCAAGCACCGACAGGAGCTGAAGGAGAGCTCCGGGAGCGGTGTCTATGTCAAGGGGTTGAACTGGAGTGATGTTGTGAAGAGCGTGCACGGGATCCAGAACGTCGTGGCTGTGGGTGCCCCTCTCACGATTCCCTGTCCTGGCGCACATTTTGCGCCATGCTGCACCCAGCCGTAGGACTCTGTGATGGGCAAGAAGGACTCTCATGAAGCAGGACTCGTCGAGCCCGCACGCCATCTTTGCCATCACCGTGGAGACAAGTGAGATTGCCGGCAGTGCTGAGGCCCACATCCGGTGCGCAGAAAGGGCCCCCCCCCCCCCTCCTCCCTCTCCTGCCTACTACCTGAGCTGGCATGCCGACTGTCAGCGTCGCAGCATAAAGGGCGACGCCGAGTCATGCTCTCATGGCATGTGCATGGCACGTCTTGGGGAAACTCGCACGCAGGATGGACAAGCTCAACCTGGTTGATCTGGCGGGCAGGAAGCGGCAGTCTAAGACCGGAGTACGGGCAATAAGATGAAAATGTCATTGTTCGCGCTGTGCAACGTCATTAGCGCCCTCGTGGACGGCATGAGCGGTGCGCCGAGCTGGGTGCTTTGACGCCTCCCTGATGGGCAGGTGGCAGGCATGCCTGGCTGTGTGTTGGGCGCTAACACCTTTCCCCGGTACATCCCACCGATGCTGCGACTCCAAGGTGACGCGGCTGCTGCAGGACTCAGCATGGCGGCTATAGCAAGACCATGATGATTGCTGGCGGACTTATTACAAATTTGATGAGACGGTGAGCACAATGCCAAGGTCAAAGAGGACTTCAAGGGCGCAATGCTCCGCGAGTTCCATTACGAAAGCAACAGGCGCAACGATGAGCTGGACAATGTAGGGGCTGCGGGCGCCATGTATGGGCAGGACGCGGAGCCCTGGAGAAGCTGAACGAGAAAGAAAAAGAGCTGGGCGAGAGTGAGATCGAGTAGTAGGTGATTGACTGGTGCAGTGCTGGTCTGCCGCCTGGATACGAAGACGACAGCCAATACACGCGGATGTAATGGCATGAACCTAAATAGTCCGTACCATGTTTGTACCATGTAAATGCTTTCACCTTCCTCTCCCATCTGCCGACAGCGCAAGGAAATGGGTGTACGAAGAGTGATATTTCAACCGAGCTGTGCCACCGATGTCGGCATGGTTCTACCGCTGGAGTATAATTAGATTTGATGTTTAGTCACAGTATGTGAGCGGGGGCCGGTTCAGCTGGGTATAACAACTGCTGGTGGAGCAAAAAAGGACGATGCGCAGTACTCCACGGGTATCTTGGCGTAATTGATGCATTTCCGATTGTTCCTGGGGTTTTTATCGGGATGGGAAAAGATATGAATATATGCCCAGGCAACGAGTCCGATCGAGTCTTTGATGCCTCTCGGTCAGGTATTACTCCAGGGGTAGCTGAACCTTTCACGGTAAGTTAATTGTTCCCGGTAAAACTACCCCCGGAGTCTGAGAGCGTGGGGCAGGCGGGCAGCGGCTGCCTCTGCAATTTGAAACTTCAGGGGTAGTTAATCCGGCCCGCACTTAAATTTTTAAGGAGGATCACAGGTGAAGCCGACCTACCCCTGGAGTATGCGAGAACATGCCAGTTTGTGCCCCCTAAGCGGGGGCCCCGCGTCGGAATGTTTACATATGGAGGGGGTTGTTAAAAGTCAGAAAGAGACAGAAGGGGCAGACCTGCTGTGATTACCCGATTATACCGACATCATGGCATTTTAAATCCATGCTAAGTCGAGTTGAGTCTAAGTTGAGTTGGATGTGACAACTTGTATGGCCCAGTGTAAGGGAGAATAAAAGCCTAAGACTGCGACAAGTTAATTCCAGCAAGAGGAAATGGGTAGGGGTAACCCGGAATACTCCAGGGGTAGTTAAATCGCATTGACTTAACAATATCGCAACAAAGTACCCCAGGAGTATACCAGGGACGGCGGATTGGTACCCCCTAGGCGGGGTCCCCGCGGCGGGATGTATACATGAGGGGGGAGGCTCCCCTCTCGAGAGGTGACACGTAGTGGGCACCGTATAGGTGCCTGCGCTGCGGCTGCGGCTGCGGCTGCGCTGGGGGGGGGGAGTCGGCTTAGGGCAGGTAGCCCTAGAAGAGGCGGGGAGGGGATTTGGTTGTCTTTTTTTTTTGGCGGGAGGGGGGGCCCGCGCGCGCGCGCGCGCTTAGCTTAGCTTGGCTGGGATGGGATGGGGTGGGGTGGGGTGGGGTGGGGCACGAGGAGGGGGGGGGGGGGTAATCGATTGGCGAGTCGTTGCGCTTGGGGGGGGGGGGGGGCAGCAGCAGTTCCGGGAAACGGATGCAGCGATGTGCGTGTGTGGGCGCGATGATGTGGTGTTGGGGGGGGGGGGGGGGGGGGCGGGGTTGGGCGGTGAGCTAGCCCAAAGGGTTGGGTTGGGTTGGGCGTGGGCAGGACTATTTCGCGGGCGGCGAGTTACTCCAGGGGTAGTTATTATGTTGGGCGACTCGGTGGGACTGTGTGTTACTCCGGGGGTAGTTTTCCCGAGTCGGTGGGCGGGGAGACTGGGGGGCGGTGTTACTCCGGGGGTAGTTGTCCTGTGGGTGGGTGTGCTACTCCGGGGGTAGTTGCGCGGCCGGGCGCTTGGATCCAGCATGGTATGCGTCGCGCGGCGATGCAGGACGCGTTACGGCTGTCGCACGTGGCGGAGGCGAGGCCTGGGCGACACGACTCCGGCGGTGGGAATGTGTTTTGAGCGGGTATTAGTGTATGTTGGAGCGTTGTATGTACAGACGCAAGCATCCGTGTGTGTGAGTGGCGGGCGTGCAGCACGAGAAGTACGTAGGTTCATCCAGCCAACCAGCGTTGCATGACAGATACAAATCGCCGCCACAGCACCGAGCGAAAGAAATCCAATGCGGACACGCTTAGTCGCATGCTGGATGTATGGTGCCATGCAGCCAGGTCGCAGTTACCTGTATGGCATATACATACCGAGGTTCCACCCGTAATGGCGCAGAACAAGGAGTTAACAAGGGTGGAGTGGACAGCAAGGTATAATATGGTATGGGGATGTGTCGTGCCTCGCACACAACAGATTTCACGCACACGTATGTTTAGAGCAATGCTTTGAACACCAGTGCCAGCAGCAGTAGTGCCCTATCAATGAGTTCCCCACGACCTACTGTGTCGTAGCTAATTCCCCACGACGAAAGTGTTGCCAATGCATCTCCATTTACGTGCCCCCCCTCCATACAAACGACTATGGGGCGACGCTTGTACATATACACATCAGGGCGTGCACCACACTTTTCGTGGGCTTCACAACAGCAGGGCCACACATAAACTCGCTTCGACAATTTGATAATACAACAGGGCCAACACTTTGTGTGATGATATGTCAA